>VOMN01070222.1:0-19148 GCA_014899125.1 Orchestia grillus | reverse complement strand
TTGATAAATTTTATTTGACCCAACGGGTCACGTGTCATCTAGTACTAGATAGATATCTGACTTTTTTCATTTTAGTTATTGTTTCAAGAGTTTTTCCGAGTTTCATGGTTTATAACTGGTATTTCTGTATTTTTTAGCACTGATGATGGAAGCTTGGTATTCCGAAACGTAACAAACTAATTTTAATCGAAGATGATCCAAATTACTTTGGTTCTTCTTTTTTATTTTTTAACTTAGTTATTATTCGTACAATTCCATGAATCACTGATCAATCTCTCAAACTCAAATGCAAAATGAAAAGCATCGCAACAGAACTAAAGGACAAATCGCTCTTATTTCTAACATAATCGAAAAATTTTTGACTTATTAGTGGGAGAGATACTCGTCACTCTCCGCCCTTCAAATGAATCATAATCTAGCTACTAATTTAAAAATTTGTGCGGTGAAGTTCAACTGACATTAGGTATATTTACTAACTAAACTTTCCCCTTGAATTAGTAATCAGGCATTTACGTTTATATATAAATTCGCTTTTATTTCAGTGTAATTCAACAATGTTCACACACGCAACCTTTTTTAAAATATTAATTATTATGTGAATTTTGCATGTTAGGGCTGAACAACGCGTTTTAATAAAACACAGCAACACAACAAGGCTTACCTCTCAATTCCACTCCAGCCTAGCAGATCTCCAGCATTTATTTCGTCGTCCACATTTACTGATTTATTGAAAAAGTCTTGTGTGCAGTCAGCCGGTAATGGGCTTAACACGTGGGAAGTATTCTATTTCGGGAGCAATACCGACTCTCAGACTGCGTGCTAAATTATTATCGAGGATGTTTTCATTAATATTTTAAAAACTGGCTGTTCAATTCTAATAGAATTCTCACACAACGTTGGCATTTAACAAAATACGCAATCAGTTAAATTTGTGAACTGATTTGCGCGATGGAAACAAACTGACGTCTTTTTTATTATTTTCACAGTGAAACAAGCGTGCTAAATTAATAGAAAGATGTGAGAAATTTGTAAGAAGATGGGCGTTTTTAGCATTTTAAATGACACTGAAAAGAAAGTTATTACATCAGTACTCTCTGAAGGTAAAACTACCTTATAAACTTTTAAATTATAGGAAGGTGTCACCAAACAGGAAGAAGTTCACCGCCGACCCTACAACAGTGCCCCAAAGGGCAGATAACGACAAGCCTAAAGTTCTTTCACGGCGTTCCGCGTTGCGAATTAAACGAGAGGCTACGAAGGACCCTGGAGTTACCACTCAAGAACTTTTTAGCCGTATCGGGAAATCCAAAGTGTCTAAAAGGACTCGGTGTCGGTATCCGAGGAATATAGCAAGGCCAGTGAAACCAGTCGCAAAGCCTCCGTTGATGTGAAATCATATTCAAAATAGATAGAAATGGGCTGGGGATAATCTGAAAGTTGACTTCTCTAAATTTTTGTTGACAGAGGAAGCTCGTGTAACACTTGATGGCCCAATGGATGGTGCAAAGGTTGGGTAATGCGTTTGAGGCGCCAACAAGGTGGTAAAGGCGTAACGATCTGGACTGGTATGATTAGAGGAACATTAGTCGGCCTATGGAGAGTACCAGATGGCGTCAAAATGACGGCTAATGCTTATATAGCGATTCTGAAGGTGCATTTTGAATCGTGGTTGAAAAGGCAAAGAATAACCTTAAGAAGGGCCATTGTGTTTATGCAAGATAATGCTCCCTCACATGCTGCACGTATGACCACTGAGTATCTTCAACAATTAGCCTTCAATGGACTTCGAAAATTAAGTGGACAGAAAATTCTCTGGGTTTAAATCCGACTGAGAATCTGTGGAGTATCATGAAGCAAAGACTTTACGCCACCGGACCCCAATTCAAGAGCAAGAATTAGTTGTGGGAAGTACGTCCTGGAATATTTCGTGATATTACACGATATGATATCCAAAATTAACAAATTCAATGTCATTTTCAAACAGCGAAAGTGCATTTACTATTAATTTGTTTAAAACTGTACCTGTGTTTATATTTTTCATTATCTATTTGGTTATCAACTTTGGTTAGGAAATATTCATATGCAATATTAATACACGTTTTGTTTGCTCAGTTTTGTGCGTTTAATAAAGCCTCTTTAATGGCTTGGCACACTCGATTCACAGCGGAAATTACAAAAATGGCGCGAGCTTGTTCCCATCGTGCAGACCAGTCTGAAAATTTCTTTGATAGCGTATGTTATCAGTGCCGACCTTGTGCGAAAATTTTATTCAATTGAATGTGCGGATTTTTAAACATTAAAAAAAGCCTTCATAATAATTTAACAGTCAGTGTAGACGCTAGATTTGTCAAATAGTTGGCGAACTCGCCGAAATATCTTTTTGATAAATTGAAACAGTGCATCATCAGAGTATAATGAACCGACGAAGCTCTTGTGAATTGTTCATCAAATTCAAACGCTCAATGTATTCAGGAATTAATTGCTTTGACGCAAAGTTTGATGCTGAAAAATAAAATGATCATTCTGTCATTGCAACTTGAATCATTAGATTTCACCCTTTCAATTGATCTTACGTGTCAGTTTAACATAGTTTCAACTAGGTTTACCATCCAATTCGATAGTAGTACGTGATTTCAGCAGTGGCATTTCCTCTTGTCCAATTTTCAGATGAAGTTTGAAATGTGAATATATGTTTGACTAAAGCAATTTTAACCTCACGATTAACTTGAAGACTGTGCAAGCTGCAGTTTGTCGTCAGAATTGACGTCCAAAGTGAAGAGACAAAATCGTGTGGGACGCGAGCGCTAGAAATTGATGATCCTATCGTAGAGTTGCGTGCGAGCCTCGCCGACTTTAGGTGTCGTTACGTTCTTAATATTTTTATTTCTTTGCACCTTTGTTCTTTTTCACGAAGCTATTCTACCCCCCTCGTATGGGGTCTGCTTTAATTTGATCCTCTAACCTTGGAGATTGTCATTTACGTGATACGAAGTGGCAAGGTGATGATGTTCTGTTATTAGAGACAGCCATTTCTTGATGGAAAGTGGCGTTATGGTGAGATAGGGTGCACCTCTAATCGGACAGTCTATCTGAAATTTTTTGATAATGTAGTTATTATAAATTACAGTTTCTCGTTTGTGATACTCATTTTACGACCGTAAACGCAAGCGTTACGCCTTTGTAGCCTAAATTTTAACTTGGCTCTCTCGTACACCAGCTCATAAAAACCTAATTAGACCCAATACCAAGGAACCTTCAGCTAAAAAGATATTCAGTAAAACGAATCGTCAAGTTCTGCGGAAAAAATCCCTTGCTTCCGTGACAAGAGCCGTGCGCATCAGACGATCTTCCTTCGTGACGGTCGATCTTCCAGATTGCAGAGTCTGGCCGGGCTCATCACACGACGCACGCCATCTTTGCATCTACATTCCGTCTCAAACTAACTTCATTGCTCAAAAATAACAAAACTCACACCTAAGAGCAACCTCAAACAGGCAAACTTGGAAAGATACCGCTGAGGTGAACGCCTGTTTGGGATCTCAAAGTGGTGCTGTATAGAGCCGGACGAGGCCTTTGATGTAGCCAGCCTTTGATCTGAAGGCCGAAGATGTGTCATGTGATCTTATTCATTACGGAGGCCGAGGGTCATGAAAGGACCCAGGCAATACCTGTACCAACGCATCAACGATGAACTGGACCTCGTTATCTCGCACTTGGTTCTGAGTTGTGTGCTCCGCTGCGTTGTAATTTGGAAAGTTATGCTCCTTCAATCGAGATTCAAGGAAATAATCGGCTTTCTTTTACTACGCGGCATCACGAACGGCTGGATTGTAGAAACATACGCACTCGCTCGGGAACAAGTTTGGTTGCTTAGCGGAGGTTTTGAAAACTATGCTGTGCACTCAAGTACAATTATTAAAGCAAACACAGCGGCAAAATTAACTCTTAAGTAACAACACAGGGTAATTGCATCGAGTTGTGCGTGACAGCAATCTCGTGCTGTTCGGTCGTTACAAACCAACTCGATCCGTTAAACCAACAGGCATCTGAGGACAGAGGTACTGGCTGCATTCAAATTTCCCTTTCTGACGTCGCAAAAGACAGAGACGATGTAACAAAATTGTGTGAACTGCAGCATTTCCACATTCGTTTCCAATTTCATATTTCTTTTCCTATTGTTCCCCACCAACAACAAGGAGCTGAATCTTAAAATACTTCGCCTTCGTTAGTTCAAATGCGGCCTCAAACATGATGGAAAATGTGAAGCAATGTTTTGGGGAAGCGTGGAGTAATGAGGGGAAGTGTAGAACAATGTGAAGAAGTGTAGAGCAATGAGGGGAAGTGCAGAGCACTGGAGGGAAGTGTAGAGCATTGACGGGGAAGTGTAGAGCAATGAAGGGAAGTGTAAAGCACTGGAGGGAAGTGTAGAGCAATGAGGGGAAGTGTAGAGCAATGAAGGGAAGTGTAGAGCAATGAGAAGAAGTGTAGAGCAATGAAGGGAAGTGTAGAGCAATGAGAGGAAGTGTAGAACAATGAAGGGAAGTGTAGAGCAATGAAGGGAAGTGTAGAGCACTGAAGGGAAGTGTAGAGCAATGAGAGGAAGTGTAGAACAATGAAGGGAATTGTAGAGCAATGAAGGGAAGTGTAGAGCACTGAAGGGAAGTGTAGAACAATGAAGGGAAGTATAGAGCAATGAAGGGAAGCGTAGAGCAATGAGGGGAAGTGTGGAGCAAAAATGAGAGGGTATTACGAAGAGGGTTTAATTTCTTCTCATTTAGTTTAGGAGAGAAATGTGTGTCATTCGATTCATCCGAAAATAACTTAGCACACTGCGAAACAAATGATAATTAATGAATACGATACAATAATTAGAAAGTTTTTAATTAATCGTTTGAATGTGAGTACAATATAATTGAATCATCACCCTCAGAATTTGTACCCTGACCTTGACATAAATGCCCCTTTTCAACTCCTGTATAAAAATTGCAACACCTGAAACTCCAGATCAAGACTTAACACTATCGTCAGAACCATCGACTTCGTCTATCGGTTTCATGTCTGCCGCTGTGATAACCGCTATCATTCGCTCTCATTTTTACGACGTATTTCACAAACCTAAAGTGCAAGACCAGTTCTCCTTAATTAAAATTTCCCTAACCTATCCAGTGTATCTGTCTGCGGCTCACACTCCCCAATATTGCTGCTGCCAGCCTCTAAAAAATTACCCGGCACTGATATTGGAAGAATCTGGTCGGGGCTACGGAAAGTCCACCGTGCATCAGTTTCCGAATAATTGAACTTCCACACGAGCTTCCCCAAAAAAGCTCGAAATGTTCTTAGCGCCGTCCAATGAAGAATTGAGTTCGGAAATTGTCGAGCAAAACCGTCCAATTTGGAAGATGGCGGAGTACGGCACCCAAAAAAGGGAATTCTACCGAAATTTTGTCAACGATTTCCCAAGAAAAGAGTTTTGAATTCCCTACGCTGGAAATCATAAGCATTTTTAAATTTGTAGAGCATGCGGTGCTCAGAGCTCGGCCATGCAAGCGCAGCTGCAAGTCTGGAAATGCTTTCGAAAATTTTTGGTCATTCTAAGGTTTTTATGTGGACATTCCGGCGACTTTGCGTGAATATTCCAAGGCGTTCCTATCAACTTTGTCGGTTTTTTTTATGAGAATATTCCAGTGACTTTGCGTGAATGTTCCATGGCCTTCATGTCAATATTCAAGAGTATTCCCGTCATCATGTCAGAATCATTCCTAGGATATTCCGTTGTCTTTCCGTGAACGCCCCAGAATACTTGTCACCCCTAACAGCCGTTAAGTAATCACGTCAGAACATTTATTACCTTTGAATGGCTATTAAATTGTCACGTCAGGACGTTTATTATGAGTAACGATTATTAAATTGTCTCGTTAGGACATTTATTATGTTTAATGGTCATTACGTCGTCACGTCAGAACAATTATATGAACAATGAACGGCTGTGAAGTCGATTTTCTTGCGCCTTTCCATCCACATTTTGGAATTTCAAACCAAATTCCCTGGCAGCATTTTCCTGACAAAATGCAGTTATCCAATGCATGTGAATATCCCGTCGGGACGCCAATATTCCATGGGTTTTCTGTAAATCTCTGAGGATTTTTAAGACTCGGTCTGTTTGTTGATGCATCATGATATACGTAAGAAATCATCTATCGAACGGTTTTGCTAAAGTGGCACCATATGCACCATATTTGTACCTCTTGGCATTAGTTGATTCAAAGCTCTTTGCTCTTACATCATTTCGGTTATTTCTCCTCGTCAGAAAAAATGAGCCCTGAACAAAATCTAACACATTGAGAATGGACAATGTGTGAAAAAAATGTTTGGCCAAAAGGCAAAATGAGAAAGAAATACTTCTCTTTCTTCTCCCAGTACGAAGTTAAAGGGATCTGAAACCCGCATCCTCTGACTCTCCGTCGAGTAAAACTAAAACGTTTTCTCTCGCTGTCAACCAAACAATCGAGGAAAAACGCTTTTCTAAAACCTCTACACAAGCCTGAAGCGACACCTCGTCCTCGTAGAACTTTAACGAAACACTTTTAGTGGAGTAACACCTAGGGGGAGTAACACCTAGCATTTACACAGGAGGCTCCGGATCGAGGGAAGTCCGCTAAATGAAATTCCGCAACGTGAAACACAATGGATGACTTCAATCCGCTGGAGGTCTTCCTGAGAATCAACGGAGGGTTTGTGCGTCCTATGCAGCCTGATATGAACAGACCTTCCTGAGCCCCTATCTGTATTGCACGCACTAGGTGACTTTGCGCTTGGTTTTAGGGCACCGAGGGGATTCTTTCGGCATACACCTCAACTTACAATCGTTTCAACGCGTCACCAATAGTCTTGGATAAAATAACACTTCACACACACACACACACACACGCACACACACACACACACACTCGCACTGAAGCGGTGCAGAAAGAAATTGACTCGTTCTAGAACACGTATTTGTACGAGCGTACGAGCGTCAGTGATGCATCTCTGACTCTATGTCCATGCGATGAGTGAAGGAGAAAAATTACTTGAGCGAACAACTATTTAAATAAATAAGAATTCCTGGCCTAGGTTGAGTTTAAAATTAAAATTAGGGCAGTCCAGGAAGAAGTTTGTGTAATTTCCCTTCACTTGAAAGTTAATTTGGATGCACTTACCGCCTGAATGGCTGTTTTATTTAACGTGTGCTTGTATGTGTTCAATTTTCTTTTCCCAAACATCTGGTATTAAAGCTTGGGAATATATCAAATCGTCTAACTCTGTAGCTTTTCCCATCATCGTGATTAGCTGGACACTGCTTTATACGTCCAAAAAAGTACAAAATGTAAAGATTCACACGATGGCATACGTTGTTGACTTAATTAGCACAAGAAAAAAGCATTCATCGGAGATAGAGTAGAAATTGAATGATCAAACTAATATGAAGAATATTGGAATTCATAAGTAACTTAGAGCCCGGTCATTTTAGATAAAGGAAAAGGAGCTGTCGACCCCCACATTTCTTAAGATCGAACTCCCGAGCCCAAGTCAAAAGTCCCGGATCTACAATGCAATGACGTAAATCAAACGCATGAATTTTGGTTAATGCAAAGCTCTATATTTATTGCAAAACAAATTTCTATTAATACATATAAAATATTGAGTTTATGATCATTTAATGCAAATACATTTGATGCTAAAAAATGCGAACGTACCATTCACCAGATTTTGAAATTGATCGATCCATCAAATGCTACAGACGTGAGTTTTTTTCCCGGTCACGACTAAATAGACATTGTGAATCAGAGTAACTTGAAGAATGCTGCCAACATAGCGTTGAATAAAAAGACAAGTAAGGATCGACTGGATACAGTTGCCAGCGCATCATCAGGGCACCGTCTGACGCTCAAACATTCTGGCAACTTATACAAACCATCTGATGAGCTGCATCGTAGCACCACCTGCATGGCACCTTTAGAAGACCAGCTGCGAGGCGTCGCTGTAACACCATCTGGCAGATATCATTCAGCTGATAAATGGCAATGAAAAAGCTCAACTTCTCAGCAGAGAATCTTGTGCAATTTCTGTGGACAAGTAAATGATTTTTTTTTGCTTTGGGGATATTTGCAATTAATTTTTTCACACATTTTTTTATCTCGTGAGAGCACCGTACAAAATTTCACATCTCAACATGCAGTCTCATCTACGAAAACTGACATTGTTCAGCCTATTGGTTGGTATCTTTCTTGAAAAATTGCAGGCACACACAAAGTTCCAGGCGCGCACTAGGTTCCAGACAAACACAAAGTTCCAGGCACACACAAAGTTCCAGGCACGCACAAAGTTCCAGGCACACACAAAGTTCCAGACACACACAAAGTTCCACGCACGCACAAAGTTCAAGGTACACACAAAGTTCCAGGCACACACAAAGCTCCAGGCCTACACAAAGTTCCAGGCACACACAAAGTTCCAGGCCTACACAAAGTTCCAGGTACACACAGGTGCCACAACCTCGCATGACATGCTTGGTTCACTAGGCAATGAGCCCGAAGGATCGCTCCTAGTAACAGCTTCCAACTCTCTGGGCCCTGAACATGTGAGTCATTGTTCAAATTTCATGAATGTTTATCAACTGTGTTGCCTGTGTTCAACTGAAACTGTTATGAAGTGTCGATGTAGTCTCCTTGGCCCATGTACCAAGAAGGTCCCAATAATCTTCTATAACTAAAATATCCGCAAAAAATTGCAGCGCAGGAAAAATTGTAAAGTTATCAAAGTTAAACGTAAAGTTAGAAAATAGTCTACAGTACTAAGCGCGAGAAGTGAATTGACAGAGTATCTTCCGATTCAAGGAAGCTCAGCTGGCTGTATAAATGTTGTCTATCAATTAGGGAAAAAGTGCTCCGAGTGATAGTTTCGTGTGGTAGTACTTGAATGTCGATTGCATTTTCAAAGTTTCATTTATAGTCCAAATTTAGAGTCTGTCATCAAATGCAACCAAATCATAAAATTCCACTTTTTTCAATATATTGGTTGAACTCAACGCCAAGAAATTTTCATAGAGTTGTTTTATGGAGGACTTAAATGTTTCCTCTATTTTATAATTGACTTTGAAGTTCCGTATGAAAGTAGAGGCACTTATGAAAGGTTTTTGGTAATTTTGATTAGATCCTACTCATGTTTATTGAGAGGAGATGTATCGATGTGAAGCAGGGTTTTAAACATCCTCAGCTGTTTCTGCTTTACGCGTTGAATTCCTTGCAATTTTTAAAGGTGAGATGAAAATAACAGGAAGAATGATATTTTTTAACGGAATAGATTATAACTCGAATGCAAAGTTTCTTAGCTCTAAAGAGACATTTTTATTCTCTAACTTCCTAAATACATTAGACAGTTAAAGCCCGTAGACGAGCATGTTTTTTCTTCTCGCTGCCTTCTCTCCTGTCATATGTTTGCTAATATGCTCCCGGTGTCGCAAAAGAGGTCACCGCCCCATGCTTGACCATGAAGTATTTATAAAATGTCATGCACTTAAATATCATATTAACTGCCGTTAAACCCAATGAAGAATAAGTTTCCCAAAATTATTTACTATAAACTTTGAGAGTAACTAGTACGATATGTATAAAATAAATACTTAACAATCGATCGAACTGGGATGACACTTTAGAGAAACACCTCGTGTTTCTTTAATTTTAGATCCAGTGATAATTATGCAAATTGTAGTGCAACTGCCCCGAAAGCTGGCAATTATCCTAAGTTCCTCTAAACGAAAATCCGTTTTCATTCTGATGAGGATGGTGTGGTTCTTAAAAAAATTAATTAAACACTATGAAGACCACTTATTTCGATAATGAACGAACGACAGCGTGAACAGCCATTCATATTTTATATTGCACATTCACCCTGTTTTCTAACGACACAATGAGAATTGTAAACAAAGCTACATCATTTCTAACATCCCTTCAAAATGGCAGAGGTCCTGCCAGGGTTTGGCTCCTCTGACGTTTTTTCTATTTTACGTTCGAATGCCATACCGAAATCAGCGATGCCCAAAACTGTGCTAACAGCTGCGCGAAGGAGGCGTACAGCTGCGCGAGGGAGGCGTACAGCTGCGCGAGGGAGGCGTACAGCTGCGTGAGGGAGGCGTACAGCTGCACGAAGGAAGCGTACAGCTGCGCGAGGGAGGCGTACAGAAGCGATTTAAGTCGTACCGGCTTGGCAGCGCCGCTCAGAGATACTGCGACAGCTCTAATCTTTCGGAAACTTGACCAACCTCAAGTTCGGTTTTTTAGAAAAACTTTCGTATGGCTTTTTTTGAGGCTCTTAATGAGGTAAAAGTTTGGCACCCTGGGCAATTTAAATGCTCAAAATATTTTCCACAATACTTTAGAATACTGCGATTCAGATTGGACTCCATTGGATCGTTCTGTGTTTGCTTTGAAAGAATTATTATATTTTGAATCGATCCTCAAGTAAATATATCTTATCTACCGTGTATCTAAATTCTTTTTCAGTTCGTTTTCTTGACATTCTTGCAACAGGTAGTGAACACATCCTTCTCTTCTACACAGACTCTTGAATGCCGAGTGCTAACGGTCGAACAGCGCCTCATTGGTCAAGCGATGGAAACATCACCACCACAGACCTATGTGCGCTCACCTCCAATTTTCATTAGTGACTGCACCTCTTGGTAGGTAGCGGACCCATTTCCTTCAGCTGATGCTCTGCATACAGTGATAAAAAACTTACTGTGATGTATATTTATAGAAACGGAATTGATAGGTAATGATCTCGTTGATATGTCATCAGCAATGTAGACAAAATTTACAGTTCGTCAACATTATCGTATCAAGTATGGAAACCTACATGTTTATGCATCATCCGAGTCCCTGCCCCACTTTCAAAGCACTAATTCATTTCCTCTCACCGCGCCAGCCGTATATTGAAACACGGCTGTCCCTGTCTCCATAATGACTGATGGCGCAGCATTCAAGTAATTCACAGCGAACATCGCTGCTAAGCTCCTAGCTGATACTTGAGAAATACAGCTTGAGTGCGAAGGGCAAGCAAGACATGGACCTGAGTCAGAAATATGATCATCTTAACATGTAAAAAATTACTCTTACTTTTTCACGTATGTCAGACTTTGAATAATTCCTGTAACCATAGAACTTTTAGCTTAGTTTATGTTTGATAAGAAAATTCATGAGAACTCTTACATTGAATGTTATTATGTCACCTTGCATGTTTAAAATTGAAATCTTTAATCCTTAATTAAAATAAAATAGTGCGAGCATAATATTTGAAGTACTAATCATCCGTATCAGTTTCCTGTGTAGATTTAGTGTAATTATTGTGGAATGTATTATAACTCTGACAGCGCTTTTTATTTAGAATGAATTTTTAGCAAAATATCATTCGGAAAACATTCCTAGGGTATTACTGCCACCTCGACGCAAATAAATTGAAATTTGACATTTTTTGTGCCGTAAATAAGCCTCACGGGTTTTAAGAAAAAAATTGCACGGGTTTTGAGACATTACTCTACGGATATTACTCCTAAGATTTAACTTACTTTCGTTCCAAGTCCGCGGAATTGTCACTGAATTTCAAGAAACTTCTTCATTAAACAGTGCTCAAACTAACGTCCTCTGAACAATGACGTCGTGAGCGGGGTCTGTTTTAAATGGTAACCTTTTTCACTCAAAGGATCGAGTATTTCTGGATAGCGAGCAAACAGTGTAAAGGTCTCAAAACCTCACTCTAATGTAGGCTTGAAAAATATTAAAATTCCTGCAAATGCAGTATCTTACAACCATTAGAAGTTCGAAAAGCTATCACAACGCATTTGTTCCGTACATATGAATGAACAACTAGAACAACGACGACTGTTCCCTTGCATAAATATAAAGAGCTCATCTTCCCCAATTGCAATATAGTACCCGGAGCGGAACAAGCGAGTGTGTACTGGCAAATAACCCGACAAACCAGCATTTCTCTATAGCATTTGTTTATTTGTTCGCTCAAACAAGCAGGCCTCTGTGCCTTGTGAAAGCGCGAACACTTCTCGGAGCCTAGTGTCGATCGGGGCTTGAATGGGGGAGGTTGTGCGTCGTGAGCTCCGCTCTGCCTCGAGGCCCATGTCTATCCAGGCAGAACACACTCACATGAAATGAATTTCTATTTACTACAAGGGTGTGTAACTTTAGCTGTGCTTAAATTTATTCGTGACTTGGTGTTAGGACCGTTAGCGTGATGCCAGCTTTCATATAAGTACTCAAGGTTTAGTGGATGGCTGATGAGGAACGAGGGTCGGTAGCTTGCATGTGTAATTAAACTCGAGTGATATTTTTGTATTAATTTATTGCTTTATTCGAGGTAAGTGTTTTAAAGTTAAGACGTTCGACCGAAATATGCAACTTTCTACAAAATTTTCCCTTGTGCAAACTTGTCACAAAGGAAATTTTTGTGAGAAAATGCAACATTAATATTACAGTACTCTCTAAACGAGAGCATGCCATGTATGAATTATGGGTCAATCACACTGAGCCTGCCACTCGATTCCAACATTGAAACACTGATCCTGCCTTTCCTTCTCTGAATTATGAAGTGGAGAACTGCGAAATTCTAATATTCATAAGAAATTTGTTTTAACGTTTCTCCTGGAATAGAATTTTCGGAGCTATGCCATGCGATTCCACTCTCGTCGAGATTGCAACAGCGTATCTCTAATTATTTTATGCAAATGACACACGTGAATACACACACGCATTTTAAACTTCCCCAAGTTTATTTACATATCACCATTTCATTGCTACTTCCCGCATACTCGTTTGTAATATTGACTTGAATATTTTTATCGAGGATTTTGCGGTGGTCTTTTACTTTGAGGCGTGCCTTATTTTATGAGTATTTTTACATCTTTCGAGGAGCTAGGAACTGATGCAAAACTGTGACAATTGCTGAGCATTTTTGAACTTTGCCTTCATGCAGCTCGTCATGCCGACTCGCAGTGAGGAATGGAAATCGTCAGTTCTCTCCTGGTATTGCTGCGTCCTGAGACCACAGTTACGTTCGGCATGAGAGATGGGACTGTTCCAGGAACTGTTACTCAAAATCGTCTCACGTTTGGTCTAGTAACACACTGGAAAATTCAAAAGTGAAAGCCCGTATAGATGACAATCTATTCCTTCTCTCAAACACTGCACACTTAAGGAAGGTTGCAACATTTCAGATTGATGTTTCACCTACGCTTGGAACACAATTTTTAGCTTGAAAGCTTTGATGTACGCAATTATTAATTAAAAGGTAAACGAGCGTGTGATAATTTTAGTGGGCAATTTCCTTCTTCAGGCAATTTTGGAGAACGTTGATATTGCACGTAAAAATTTTGGCGTACGATGATATTGCACGTCATAATTTTGGCTTTTTTGATATTCCACGAACCAATTTCTCCAGTACGTTGCCATTGCTTATCACTATTTTGGCAAACGTTAATGTTTCATTAGTCAATTTTGGCGTACGTGATATTGCACTCTACAATCTTGGCCAACGTTGATATTTCACGTAATAATTTTGGCCTACGTTGACGTTGCACTTCATAATTGTAGCATACTTTGATATTGCACGTAAAAATTTTGGCGCAGGATGACTTTGTGACCGTGTGACTACGTGCGCCAGGTAATGCTGTTCATAACGCGCGACAAAAAGGAGAAAAATCGATTACTTTAGCCTGCGATGCATTCTTGTAACTTGATCAGCAATATTTTTAGGTGGAAAACTTTCTTCACCGGACACGATGTAATGAAATACAAACAGATCATTTATTTATTAGCTGTAAAAATATGTGAAAAAGATCTTTTTTGCGAATTTAAAGTAATTGGTATTAAAAATCAATTTTAAAACGCTTCCACATTTATAGTGAAAAGCAATTTTCATCTGAGAAATTTAGCACAATGTTCTATTTGCTCATTTATTACGCAAAGACCCTTTCCATTCCATGAGAGGTAGACTCGTGATAGTTTTAGAAAATCTGCGAAGATTTGATGACACGAAAATTGGTTTCAGGGTTCCTGTGTATCTTTATTCCGGATAGCTTGTGGATAGCTAACTTTTGCCATGAGTCATATCAGTGTATCCGAGATATGAAATTATCACGCACAGACATCAAAGAGCCTGCGCGCTCTTCACGCACAGACACCAGAGAGCCTGCGCGCTCTTCACGCACAGACATCAGAGAGCCTGCGCGCTCTTCACGAAAGATGTAGGGTCTGCACGCATGGTGGTGAGGTAAGGTGTGGTTGACGGCGTCCAATGTAATTCTTAATAGGTGAAGAAAGTGTTATATAGTAATTTGTTTGAGATTTTTTTAAACAATATTCAAGTACGTCCACTCTCATAAGCATAAATCTCTCGTTAGAAATTGCACAGAAATTCCGCTTGCTAATTAAAACACCGGTTAATGTGAATAAAATACCAAATAATGTTAACTAAGGTGACGTTTACCAGTGAGGCAGAAACACTTCAAAGCTTCATTCAAAACATGATTTCTTTCAAGTCGTCGGGAATAAATTTCCCGCTCTTAAGAAAATATTCTGAAGTAAAAGTGAGTTTTCATTTTATGTCTCCACATAATTGATGAAAAAAATATTTCCTGAGAAAAACTTGTCGCTACATAATTTGTATTTTCCATTTAATTATGAACTGTAAAATTTCACTATTGAAGTCCACATTCAGAGCAAATGCCCCCCTGATTCTGAATGAAAAATTAAAATTAGAAAATTAGAGGACTTTGAATTCGTCGACCAACAAGAACGGAATCAAATGAAGGATAAGAATCTAACTTAACAGGCAAAGAATACTCTGATACATTAGGTGAACACGGATTAAATGCAAATAAAGTGAAGACAGCTTTTACTTGAAGAGGAAAAGTATCTACAGTCGAGTTTGATGTTCGTGTGCAAGTGCTAAAGCACTACGATTATCGACACAATGTGAAGACGAGTTATTAATGTCAAAAAAGATAGGGGGGCTCGCTGAAAGTCTTATGGATTATACGATGAAAGCGTTCGAGTTCTTACGCTTCACAACGACTTTTGTTAAATTATCTTTATGAAACATGCAGCACTTTCATTCCATTGTTGTTACCATCAACTTACTTTCCCCGAGTTAAATACTAAAATCACATGTTTTTCGTAAGTACTTTTACCATTTTTATAATGATCTCTATGATTGCTTTTCGCTAGTTTCATTATTAGTAGTGCCTAAATAATCTCATGATTTTCGTATCATCGAAATTATTAGTGATATTCTTCTCCTGTACGCAGCGTTGTTGCAGCGAAGTCACGCACCGCTCTCGTGCGCCCTCGGTTCACGTCTTGCAGAATTTGGATCTTTCACAAACGCTATTGACATTTTTCCTAAGGACTTGAACTAGCCTGTAAAACAACGGAGATCAAGTTTATTTTGCTCGATACAAAGTCAAATTGACTCAACGTTTCTTTTCTCTTCGGAGAATTTTCCGGCAAACTTGGGGGAGGTTTTCGTGCAGCTGTGCGTGTGGATGTAAAGCAGCTGTGCAGCTGTGCGTGCGGATGTAGAGCAGCTGTGCCGCTGTGCATGCTGATGTAGAGCAACATCGCAATGGAGAAAGAAAGCAAGGCAATTTCCGTGTCCTGTTATATTTGAATGCTGAAAAAAGTTAACAATTTCGTAGTTATTCATATAACCGTGTTTTTTTAACAAGTCACCTGGCTTGTTAAATGTTGGGATCTAACAACAGTGACTGCTATCATCACAAGTCGGCGGTTGGAATAACCAGAATCTAATGTAATATTGCGGTGGGTACTCCAATAAAGAAATCGTAGTTAATTAAAAAACTTTCAGCAGACAAACCTTCTCTACCACTCATGCGTCTTCGCTGGAGACAAAATCGGTACTTCATTATATGACGTCATGATAATTTTCATTATATGAAAATGATAATTATAACAGTAATGTTCTAATAATTTTAATTTAGTTCTGAATGTACGTAAGCACAAATTTTTAATATTTAATTCACACAAAATTCAATTTCATTAATTTTGTAATGCACGTAAACACATACTCGATACAAAAATTGTCGCACGTCTTTCTTCAACGACCTAAGAACACATAATCTTTGTAAGCGTGAAAAGCTCGGAAAGAAAATCTTCGTTCCAATAATTGTTATTCGAGTTTTGATCTCGCGATATCCATAAACACTAACTAAAAAGATTAGTGAGGAAAAATAATGGAGCAGAATAGCGTAGAATGTCTGGACAGGACCGAACCAACAGGCTCCCTATTGGGACACTACCCAAGTCCCATGCCGTCAGACACAATCACGCACAGGCACCCAAGTAGACTTGAGGTGGGAAGGCAGGACAAGTCAAAGTACGAGTAGTATTACTACAGCCAGTGTTCTGTGACCACCATCACTACCGCCATTACCACCCACCGCATCACTGCTCAGGAGGAAGGAGAAGGCTTGCAGAGAGTAACTACCTCGCTAACAGCCAGCGATTTTCAAAAAACCACCATCGAAGCTTTCGTTTTATAGTGAACAAGCAGTAGTGCTGGTAGAGTAGTTTGCAGGGCAGATTGCCGGTAGAATATCATTTTATTGGGTGAAATTGTGCCAGTTCCTGACGTATATAGCCGTCAGTAAAAGGCATCTGATTTGCTTCCGGCATCATACTTATGACGGCAAGCACGAGTATCATACATATGAAGGCAAGCATGGGCATCATGCATATGAAGGCGAGCGCGACCATCATTCATTCAATTTGCTTTTTTTTCTTTGGTTCATTTGGCTTTCATGGGTTTTTTGTCCCAACTTTGTTTCAGGGTGAAAATGAACGAGCGCTGTTTTGATTGATAAACAAACGCGTAATTACAGAGAATTACTCATTTTCGGTAACGTTAACTGAATATGTTGACGAACAGACAACAGAAACCTCATTGATCATTTTTTTTAATCACTCATAAGGTAGAAATCAGGAAATCTGAAGAATTAGAAATCTAATAATTTTGGCAAATGACTCTCGACGTCGTTCGCCCGTGGGTAACTAACTCACTCTCAAATGTATCTAAACGCTGATAGTTTTGTATATTGAACATATTAGTGGTCCCTTTGTATTATACGTCTCAATATACCCACGTGAAAAACACCTATACACCACAACATGCACCACACAACATGCAAACACACCTCAACACCACAACATACAACAGACCTCAACACCACACAACATGCAACACACCTCAACACCATGCAACATACAACACACCTCAGCACCACACAACATGCACCACACAACACCACACAACATGCACCACACANGCACAACATGCACCCCTCAACACCACACAACCTGCACCGCCCAAGAAGGGCTCGCGGTACTTTCGTCTATTGCTGTCGTAGGCCGCAAGAGAAATTTCTGCGAGCACCGTTTTTTGGCGGTATTAACGGGGGAATTCATTACTTAAACGGCGGGGCCCGGCCGATATTTCTCCTTCGAACGCGCATCCGATGAATGCTGGGCGAAAATAAATAGTTTAAGTTCCGAGGTCCTCCTAAATAAAAGCTGTTCACTGGCGAGGCTGGCTTTCAGTTCAGCCATTCGGTGAAGTGGGGCGATTTTTGGCGCCCACTCAGTCGATCATTTTTGCGTGCATTAAACTGAATTTGTGCAAGAAAACGAGGGCGACTTTCAGTTTGTTGAAGAGTGTCATAATCGAGTCTATAAAAATTCGCTCAGGGAGAATAGCTTTCATATTCGCTAAGGAAATAACGGGAAAAATGTGCCTAGCTTAACATGATAACTTCTTAAGGCCGCATGCGTAAAGTTGCAATTGCTCGACTTCAAGCTTCCGTTCTATTACAAAAAACAAATAAATTTTGCACGTACGATGACCGGGATACTTTTTTTGAACCGTATCTTCCTTCATCGTTATCTCATATTGACGCAAACGTTTCATGTACAACACCTCAGAGTTCCTGTAGTATAACTTGACTTAGATATATGTATAGGGATAAGAATATTAAATTTTCTCACGAGATCATTTTAATGTTAAAACAAATGTTTCATTGAAGGAAAATATATCGTTATTGAGGTTGTCTAACGCTTAAGTTGGTAGGTATCTGCAACAAAATTTTGCTTCAGATCAGAAGTTAGTCAACAAAACAAAAGGAAAGTTCATTCGGAGGAAAGACCTTCCAGTTCTCCCGCTCTTGACCTTGCTACACCCCTTTCCACACAACTCAAACAGTTGTGCACAAGAATCAGCATAGTTTTGCCCTGTATTCTTAGGGAATACTTCCCATAAGCAAAGATTTTTTGGGTGCAGGCGCACTCCCATAGATGATAGTGAGAAATACATATAAGTTCCCTAGACAAAAGATTAGTCACTTATTTTTTAGAGATCCATTAATTTATTACGTTAATAAATCAGTTTTCAAAGCTGTGACTAAAGTTTAGGTAATATGCAAGTACTCAAACTGTATCAGTTTTCATTTAGAGCTGGTAAGGTATAGACATGTATCTTAGTTGCTCCACAACGATGGGACAAAAGTAAAACGTCTCTGAATGACAAAAAGGGACTATTGCATTTGTTCGGGCTGAGAGACACCCATTAAAGAAAGTAGCGGAATTTCCTGGTGTTTCATGCTGAACTGATATGCAGGTCTACTAACAATGGAGACAATCCAGTACGTACGGCGCTTCAAAACCAGATAAAAAATCGGAAAAAAACTCTAATTGATCGAGTTCGCCGTCGTGTGTCCCGAATTGCTGACCGACATTGAAAGACATCTTCAGTATTGCCGCCATTATTTCTGGACACTTGTAAACTCAATGCCTCGCAGTATTGCCGCCATTATTTCTGGACACTTGTAGATTCAATGCCTCGCAGTATTGCCGCCATTATTTCTGGACACTTGTAGACTCCATGCCTTGCAGTATTGCCGCCATTATTTCTGGACACTTGTAGACTCCATGCCACGCGGTATTGCCGCCATTATTTCTGGACACTTGTAGACTCCATGCCTCGCGGTATTGCCGCCATTATTTCTGGACACTTGTAGACTCAATGCCTCGCAG
>VOMN01070203.1:0-30371 GCA_014899125.1 Orchestia grillus | reverse complement strand
GTGTACCATATATGACCCACTCCGGAGGCAAAGTGTTAATGTAATTTCTTTAGTTGACTAAATATGGGATAAAAATATGGTAACGAAAATCATTGAAAGAGTATGTTTAAAGAACAGAACTTTTACCGTATAGTACCTACTCAATTTATCACCATTCACTTTCAAGTTGTTAATGCCTCCTGTGCTTTTCTTTGTCCTAACAACAGCTGAAAATGTGATTGTTTTACGCATGCATCCAAAGCGATGATTTATACAATTAAAGATCTTATAAAGGGTAGCTAATTCTCAATTGCTCTGCTTCGCTATTCAAACATGAATAAATTATCTACGAAATTAAACAAGAAAAATGTATGAGTTTCTCTTATTGTAAACATTTGTAAACATTTGTAAACATTTATTTACCACAAGTAATTTACATCAGCTTGGCTCATGGCTCATGTATCACATACATGCACATTCTTATGTTCACAGACTGCGTAAATTATCTATTGATAGTAATACATTACCTATTCAATACTTGTTACTCGTATATAAATATTTTCCTTGTAATAAGTAAATACTATTCTTCAGTAATTTAAGCAGAGGTTAGAGTCTCCTCACTAAAGATGAACAGTGCACGGTGAGCCGAGCGTTCAGGGAAGCATAGATGCGGTAATGTTGTTAGCATAACGGGGGCACAATAGCCGCAAGCGCTAAGTTAACTGTTCAATGGCATGTTATGAGATACCGTATGATATTGAGCATCAAATATATGCCTAGGGATACATCGGTTATCGCTACGTCCGCTTATCTCTTTGATAAGGGATGCAGGTCTGTAATACATAAACCTTCAAGTACACAGCTATTGTTGTTGAAATATTCCAATGCTCTTATACGTATAATGAGGAAGCATACTAAAATTCGTGGAAATAATTGAGGAACTACGGCAATACTGCTTTCCTTCTTCTGACACAATAAACAGCAAGAGGAGTATAACCTATTGTATCGTATTGCCAGAAACGCCAGGGCTTGGGAGCCCCTGGGTACATCGGTCACGGTCGTCACCACCAATTCTGCTCGGTGAGAAGGTGCCGCTGTCAAGTCAGGTGGTCTTCCTGCATGGGCCGTTACCAGTGTAGGAAGGACGCCGTCCCCTCCCACCACTGAGCCCCCTGTGAGTTCCTCTTCACATGCACGGAGAAAATGATCTTAATTAGCTGTGCTTTGAATTTACAGTAGTCTTAAAGTTAGACTTTTGGATCCTGGATAACACTTATCAGGAGTATTGAGCGTCTTTCATGTTTAATTAAAAAATTACTGTAGCGAAGCTTATTCATACCAAGTGTGAAAGGCACGCATCCTTTCAAAGTTAAGTTTACTCCAATTCCTGTATATGGAATTTGTATTTCAAAATCAACTATTTTGTGAAAACGAGCAGTACTGTCGACGGGACGTATAATTACCCCGTTATTAACGACCATCAATTCAATCCCAATTTCCTCCAACGTTTTCCTTGAATGTATATAAAACAGTTTCTATTAAACTACTTCCCAACGCTATCATCTGAAGTCATCCTTTACTTCCCAACATCATTAATTTCACTGACGTGTCATTCGATTAACTCTGAATGCTATCGTTTCTTGTTCAATTGGGCTTTACCGGCATCTAACTATGAATTTAGCTCATACTTTCCTGCATGACCCATGCATGACAAGGCATTCAGGGGGTTATAGAGACATAACCTCTACCGAAGAAGTTCAATGAGTGTTACGAGGCAGCCAAGCTCTATTGTTCTTCTATTATTGTTCCCTGTGAAACTGAGGAAGGTGTTTCGTGAGTCGGTGAGGAAAGTATGTAACTCCTAATATGCGGTTTTGTACCTCGAAGCCCACGAGCGAGCTCCTCGAATAGCTGAATGGTAAGGCAGCGCCAACTGAACGTCAATTACATGTGAGGGATCATGTGAAAGTGAAAATTTTCAACCTTCAAGCTCTCCTGTCTATGTTTCAAGAACAAGTTCGCCTAGTCAAACAAGAAGAGAACTACTTGTCAATTTGAGACGATTCAGTCTCAACTACATGTGAGATTCAACATTACAGCACTTGACACTTTGACTACGATTCTCCACACAGGTAAAATTGCATGGCGACAAATATCTTTACTGTGAATTTAAAAATGAAGCATTTTGGTTTAACAAATTTGGTTACTCTATTAATTTCCCTTCTAATCAAAACTAGCTTATTCGATTGATGAACACAAATTTGACTAAAACTCAAAAAATTTGTATTTATACATGGTAGTGCTTTGGTTACATTAGGTTATGTTAGGTGATCGCGTGTACCATCTATGACCCACTCCGGAGGCCAAGTGTTAACTCATTATCTTCTTTAACCTGTTTATCGTCAGTAAAACTGGCCTCAGCTCTGGCCTCCCTCTCAGTTTAGCCCTTCAAAATAAATTTAGGTTAGTCCTTACAGGCTCGGGCTCGTAAATGGCTTTCTTCTGTCAGTAACAAACCAGCTTTCTGAATTACAAAACTGAGGAATAGTGTAAGTGCTCACCCTCGATAACACACGTGAAGTGCGGCCGGTGAAGGTTCGGTACACCCGTTTTCGGGCTACCAGTGAATCATCGCGCCAGAAATTTAGAATTCGTTTAAAAATTGTAGTTTCAATGATAAAATAAAGATAGCTTTACTAAAACTATCTAGTTGGAACTAAGCGAAGTTTACGAATAAATATTTTAAGTTGAAATTCAACAGATTTTTCCTAGGCTTGATAGTTTGGAAATATCTGTGAGGATCTGGAAGGTTAGGCCTGAAATCATACTGGTTTGACCGTTCAACACTTTGACTACGATTCTCCACACAGGTAAAATTACATGGCGACAAATATCTCTACTGTGAATTTAAAAATAAAGGATTTTTGTTTCTCAAATTTAGTTATTCTATTAATTTTCTTTCTAATCAGAACTAGCTTATTCGATTGATGAACACAAATTCGACGAAAACTCGAAAATTTGTATTTATACATGATAGTGCTTTGGTTACATTCGGTACGGTTAGATGATCGCGTGTACCATATATGACCTAATGCGGAGGCAAAGTGTTAAATTTCACAGAAAGAATAAAATATCATGCCCCTATAATTAACTTAAGAATGGCTTGGGTTTTTAACTAAGCATATGTAAAAATTCTATTTCTTTGGGTTAACTAACATTGGTTCTTGTCATGCCCCTATAATCTTGTTGAAGTATTCTTATGGTTATTAATTTTTCATCAAAGCATAAAGCAATGTCGGACCCAGTATGCATAAACTTGTGATTGACAAGCCCGTGTCGTAAGTACAGTACAGAAAAGTGGAGAGGATAAAAGACCGTAAAGGAAAGAGTTAGCCTCATCCTGTGGAGCAGCAAGAGCGCCCGTTACCAAGGGGATGTTGGCCTTCGCGAGCGAGCAAACTTTAGCGTGGTGACGCTGGCCCATTTCCGACATTAACACAGGTCTACTTGCACACCTGCTCTTTAATCCAATTACAACCAACTCAAGTTTCTGTACTATTAGCGGTCCGTTTGATTATTGTCATACAAGGTACAAACCTGGGAAAGCATCTTGTTCAGAAGTCATATCGTTGCCTAAATAAATCTAACCTAACACATAAAGTTAAATTAATCAAATAAACGTGAAACACTCATAATCTTCAGTTGGTACATGAATTTAAGTGCTGGACACTAGAAGGATATGTATATTTGACCCATCCATCCAAATGACAAAAATTGAATTAGGAGGTTGTTGTATCATCAAATAACTGCCGCTGTACGGCTGAATAAATGTATTATAATGGAAATTAAATGTTCTAAGTGACTTCGAATCAATTTAATTCAAGCTGGTTACAGAGACATGAAATTTCAGAATGGGTTATTTTGATCCGAACGTTCTACTGAGATTAAGCAAGGTGTCATCATAAAGGCTGATTAATACTAAGAATTAAAAATTATAGCCTAAGATATTTAGCAATTTACTTCGTAATCGAAAGAATGGAATATAAAATCGTAAAATAAATTTCTTCTGAATCACAATGCAATTATTCGAGGGTTCTCCGCTCTAACATAATTTAAAATCTAGAAGTTAACCTCGCAAAAACACTTAGCTCAAAAATCCTTATTCCCCGAACATCACTCAACAACTGTGATGTTCAAGTTGAGACCCGTGTCTCACAACTAAAGGGATGAGCTTGTCTTATTCACAAAAAGCTATGAGCGTTTTTCACAAACAAAAACTCAGTGGTTCTGTTTTTGATGGAAGTTTAACACTGCCTCCGGAGTGGTTCATATATGGTACACGCGATCGTCTAACCTAACCTATGGTAACTGAAGTACTATCATGTATAAATTCAAATTTTCGAGTTTTGTCAAATTTGTTTTCATTAATCGAACAAGTCAGTTCTGATTAGAAAGAAAATGAATAAAGTAACCAAATTTGTGAAACCAAAATCTTTCATTTTTAAATCCACAGTAGAGATATTTGTGGGCATGTAATGATACCTGTGTGGAGAATCGTGGTCAAAGTGTTAAAGGAATTGAAGTTTGACCATTATTTAAAAAAATTTCAGGGATGAACTTAATTATTGAAATCTGTTTAGAAGTTCGTACTTTTCAGCTGAGCAAAATTTAAAGGGAATTAGAGTTCGATCTTTAATTTATCAGTACGGCGATGGATGATTTTGACAGGGGAGTTTCGGACGTTCCAACATGACCTGCCGATTGGAATTTCGTCTACAAAAACAGTATATGAAGCCTTTTGCAATATCAGGATCTGTTGGAAAATTATAAGCATTGTAAATGTGTGATCCCTAATTTTCTCTCGTTTAGTTTGTAAATCTTCTAATCTGTGCACATCTTGTGGGGAGAACAATTATTACAATGAAAAATTAATGTGTCGTTTTATCGTTACCAAAATCGTCTTCAGGCATTAAGTTATCCTTGAGCGATGTATTGATACAAATATACTATACTGTATTTTAATTTGGAGTTTACGGATAATGTGTCGCTAATATTTAACTGGCAAATCCTTTAAAAAACCATTAGGTTCGAATATTTTCGACTCTGTAGTTCCAAAAACACGGTTTGAATGACTGCTGATACATAAGCATCCTTTTTTTAATTGCCTTTCAAAACTAGGACGCTGTTCGGGAAAAATGACTGAAATTAAGGATGAAGATTAAACTGCTTACGCGCCGTATGCGGTCCATTGAACCAACAACATCGAGGTTGGTCAGAAATGCTGCGGCGTCGATTGGAATTAAAGACTAATATGGAGCAGGAAACGCATTTCGGAGCATTAGGGAAGTGATCATCATAGTTCTGAAGTGCATTTTCGGAGCAGGGCCAATCTATAGGGAAAGGGTTGAGAACATTTCCTCTTCTGTATGATCGACATGAGAACAGTTCAGGGTTGCATTCGCCATCGCATATCGCCATCCTATAACTAAAGGCTGTTTCTTGCACTGTTCTACTACATAAATATAAATAACGCTGGTGAATTATTTTTATTGCTCGAGTCCATAATATGCACTTTTTATTTTAAGGTGGAACTGGCATTATGTTAGAATGTCTTCATTTTTGCTCGTGTTCTTTTTTCAAGATGATTGAAACGAGTGGGTCAATCACCATGACTGCTCAATACAATTCACTCAGAATTTAGCGACCGAGAATCAGAATAATGATATTGTAAACTGGACTTTGAAAATAGTCTGAGATACGTAAAACAATAGATTTAGTTGACTGGAGTGATTTAAGAAATAAAGATGTTTCTGGTCGTTACCAGAAAAAAATTCAGGATAGGCAGGATGAGTTTCAGCCTACAATCGCAAACACGGAAATGTGCTTTATGCAATATTATTTGTTGATATAGACTGGGTCAAAACGCGTAGCATCCAGAGCTTTGTGGTAATGCAAAGTATGCATGATAAGAAATTTTCTTATGCTACATGATAATTTTTACCATAATGATTCTTTCAACCAATAATTTTTCGCGATCACCACACGATCGCTGTAGCACGTCCTTGCAACTACTGATAACCACCAATCACAGTTCGCTGGTGACTGTGTCTGTACGTGCACAAGCGAAAAAGGGCTGAAAGCTATGCAACACAATTCCTACTTCTTTTCACGTCATATTTATTCGTCCTACGTGTTACGGGAAACTCTGTTCGCTGAGCAACTTTTTCTACTCACCGTTTAATTTGCTGAATTTGATCAGGGCAATAACTTTAATTGCGTAATCCATTCGTTTCTCTACGGTCCCACTATCAAAATATCTAACGTGACTGCAATCGATCAAGTATACTAATTTCTTCCGGGTGATTTTGGAAGGTAAATAATACTTTTTCTCTCAAAAGGTTTATGCCCAAATGTAACCCTAAGCTTCCGTGTTTTTTGTCGATGAACTCTTGTCACGGTAGAAATTTTACCGAGATCGTTTCCTAGTTATTTCACCGACGAGGAGTCTGAGTGAAAATATGTCCGTACACTTAGGCTTGGAACGGACGAGCTAGACGCTTTAGGCAGTGCGTTGAATAAATCAACGCACATTTTGAACCAACTGAACGTAGAAAGTATTCGTACTTTAAACTTTAGTTCCAAAGATAGTGAAATTCTATGGTGCTCGGTGCTTTCCATGCCTAATTCCAAGTTATTTTGATGTAAAGGAACAGATTACTTCACGCTCTCTTTCTACGCTTGGGCCTATAACACAGTTTTACTGGGCATGATTATTAAGATTCCAGTGAACTGACGAGTGATTATTTCGTTATTTTCGGGAAAGGCATCACGTGGAAGAAGACGAACAATAGCTTAGTCAAAGTTCACGGACGCTGGGGCTATTGCATGCCTGCTGGAGCCTCGACGCTGCTCCCTCACACGCTCGGGTGCTCCAAGGCACTTCGGGCCACTGTACAGTGTGAACGCCACCTCTTTCATGGGCCTTTATTTAATTCATGCCAATTGACTGTATATCAATGGATTTAACATCACCGATAGCGTGTAAGAAATTTTTCGATGGGTTGTTCTGACTGATAATATGAACGTCGGCGTCTTTAAGTAAGACGCAGTACTTTGACTAATATTCGTACCTGCTCATACTGTTTCTTGTGGACTTCAGTTTTTAAAAAAGAAGAAATTTTCTTTATAGTGAAACTACTATTTAATGGTTCTATCAGTTACTTTGGCCAACAAGTTATTGTGGCCAAATAATTCTTTTAGCAATTCTAGCGGGCTAGATTAATGCTGCTTCTAGGCCACAATACCTTTCCTGTTTGCGCTTCCGACCACCGTCCGCGAAAATGGAGTATTTGTATCGAATTCAAGCAAAAAATTCATCAGAGAGCTTAGGAGCCAAAGCCACTGACCAAATGGCCTAGGCAGTCATGCTTACAATAGATGAACAACTTTATTTGACTTGGCCGACAGAAAGACTTACATGAAGGCTAATAGTTTTCCGTGTACTAGTTCACAAACTTTTCGAAAATCAAAACTTTATAGTTCTTTTATGTTAAATTCCAGCGATTAACCATTACAGCGTCTTTAGGCGAAATTATTAACTTTCTGAAAATGAAAAAGATTTTTAAATAATTCGTTTGATGGATAGGCGATGTCGACATTTGCAATGAATACAATTCAAGTCTTGTTTTTAAAATTCAGCACAAAATCCATTGAAAAAATTTAATTTTGTAGCCCTTGAAGAAATTATTCAGCGTATGACGTATGATCTCAAAGAAATTTTGTTATGTTTTTGTACGGATATAAATAAAATTAAACTGGTAGAAGAGTCCTGCGTTACCTGGAGCCGGAGTTTGAGCGGGTCAAGAACTTATTAGACATTGAGGGTTTAATTAAGCAAGTTGTACGAGCTCGCGGAACTGTCACACAACAATTATTGGACGATAACTCTTCAGCTGCCTTATTAAAAAAATATTTCCTTCCGGGGCATTATTATTTAGCAGCTATTTCCAGGACCGAGTGAAATACGAGCACATGTGCTATACACGTGCTAGCCTAGCAAGTAGTTACGGATCAGCTAAGCTGAACGTAAAAAATACGTGAATTTCAGTCGTCGCTCGCCTCATTGGAAATAACAAATTTACATCAACTAGAAAATTTATGGTTATCTTGATGTTTCAACCTTTTTATTTACACGGATGACAGCTATGAAAAATCATTTCATTAAATCAAGGCTTTTATCGTTGTTGTTTAATCATAAAATGTTCATTTGGTGTGCCTGTCTAAACGCCCGCAAATTTAAAACCTTAGTTTAGAGTTACCACAGCTGAGACGCATTTGGACACAGTCTGTTGTATGATACCGCTATTTTCTCTACAAAATTAAAACGATCAAGAATCAAAACTAACTTTAAAATCAGACAAATTACAACCTACTGTACCATGCTTTTCTAATTTTTTGTTCGGATACTTTGCAAACTTTCAGTCCTCTATCAAACTACCATGATAAGATTGCACAGACTCAAACAGCGTACATCCTCTTCAAAGAAGAGCGATGGAATCCTGTACACTTTCAAAGAGTAAAATGGCCTCAAATGCTGTGTGGAATAATCTTTTCGGAGGTCCCCTCCTTCCGAAAACTTTTTTAGCTTATATTTAATTTAGTTTAATTTATTTTGTGCCGTGGGCGGCTACAGAAGTCATCATTTTTCAATGTCGAAAGAACGAGGATACGGAAGTCTCTGGGTTCAGATTGCAGAAGCGCTGTGCAAATGCCATGCATATTGCAGTAAACTTTCTTCAGCACTTAGTGGATTCCAGGCGTATTAGCGCGTCACAGCCAATGGGGGTGTAATGATCCTGTGAAAATCATTGAACTCATGTCAGATTATTATGTCCAAATCGTATTGGGATTTATTGGACAGTGGGAAATTTTTACATATGTATTGTGGTAAATAGGGGTACAAACCTAGTCCTTGAAAGTTCAACATAATCTGCTCAATTTATGGCACGTTTTCTTCATTCATGTGGCTACTAACTCAATATAAGAGGTATAAGAGGAAAAAATGCGTGGACAAATTTTTTCTTTTGTAGATTCATTTATATATGAAAAAATTTCCTCCCAGAATCACAGTGAATTCTCGTGTAGGGATAATTAATTCAACGTCGTGAATGTTTTTAGCATTTACGGCCGTTAACATGTTGGTTGCAGTACATAGTTTCAAATTTAATTAACTACCTGGAAGAATCAAGGGGTTCACTTGGATTCGCTGTAATTCACTCGAAATCCTGGCAAAAGAAATAATTTGGCACCAGAAATTTTGAAACTAATTTTTGCAAGTATGATATCAAAGAAAAATTTCTTCTTGCAAAATAAGTGTAGAATCTCAATATGAATTACCTTTGGGTCTTCCAAATCACATGTTCAACAGATGGGAGAATGCTTAAAGTTGTCGATTTCTAATTTTGGACTGAACATTTCCTAAGAGAGGAGAGGACTTCCTGGGGAGCTTTTTTGCTCGTATAGATCAGAGAAAGAATTTAGCAACAGTCAGAAAGAACAATCTAGCTCCTTCCATCCTCTGACGCTCTTGTCGTGACTCTTTTCTGCTGGTGAAATGCTTGAGGTTATCTGTCAAAATCTCCTAATACTTGAATTTATAATTGGGGTTACCCATTCCAGTTTTTTTCGCCGAAACATTATAATTTTTCATTACTAGTACACGCGCCCGCCAAAAAAAAAGGACAAATGTTGTTCAATACTTAATATGCCTATGATTTACGGTAACTATTATTAGTAGAAATTAAATAGCTTCACCTGAACTTTACTTTACTTTTTGATTGCCCGAACTTTGGCACACTTCCGCAGAGTGTGTTGTCAGGGAAACGGGTCATGAAAAACATCAGACATATAAGATGTGCACGCGTATCTGTGCTACGGATTATTACAATTTTTGCAATTTTGAGGAAATTTTTTAGAAAGATAGGAGTTTTCTCAGATAAATGTTACAGGCGAAATCATACATTAAAGAATAAAAAGACTGAAAATCATATGTATAAAATTGTTAACGGGAAGTTCAGTAAAGACATCAAATAGGTCAGTTTCTTAGCAAATCAGTAACTAAGGGCTTATACACGTTTCGAAATTATATGCATTTACTACTGGCATTTTCATTTACTAATGTGAGAAATGATTCTAGGAACCTTCTTGGCTTTACAAGAGAATCTTTTGCGAGGAGTTTTGGATGATTGATATTTTTATCGTGACCTGTTTGAGTCACGTGTTAGTAGATCAAAGAATTTTATTACGAGATCCTCAAAGAATACTGACGCTAAGATATTCTCTACTGAACTTACTTTCTGGTTTCACATATGTAAACAGAGTCACAATCGTTGCACTCGATATTATAAATTTCATACATCTCGCTGCTCTGGGATAGGGATGGAGTCTTTTAACGAGCCGAACTTGTTCTTGAGGGTATTGCTGGTTTTGCTGCACAGTCTTGTTCCATACAGTTGAATGATCCTAGCGACACGTTTGTTTCTTCCAGCTATGTACGGAGCCGAAATAAATCGGCTGATTGCTTGAATGGCATTTATTACTGATTAATTAGCACGCATTTAGGCCGCAGTGAAACATGGGGGAAAACCGTTAAGTTTTAAGATATTGGCGATTTTTTCTTGTTCGCGAGGTAAATTTTCTTTACTGCATGATTTTTCGGTACGATCTCTTAGTGCTTTTATCACAGACTTTTTATGGGTAGTTGGATGGTTACTCTAATATTTTAGGAATTTGTCAGTATTTGTTCTATTTTTTGATTTTCTATACACGGAGAATTATAACGAGCCATCATGTTTTCGTTAAAGTAGGGAAGAAATCCTGTTCGTTCAACTTCAGCAGTGAATTATGTATGCTGATTTAATTAATTCATGTGCTGCAGGTACTGACCAACTTTATCGATGAGAGGATAATAATGACGTCATCTAAATACCTTTTCTAAATTAGGGGTGCGCAAAGGAGGGTCGAGGCTACCTTGTTTCTCAATAGTTACTGATGATAAATCAGTAAATCTTATAAAAAATGTTATTTTCAGTCAGTATCACTGATACAGACTGCCTTCTCTGACAGCGGACCTGAGAAGATAGACCCAGGAATGGATCCCAAATTTTCTCCTATCAATTACTAATGGTGTCAGGCGGACGGACGGACACGACTCCTTTCATAGTATAGACAATGACCTCCGAGGTACTTTTTATCAATTATTTTATAAATAATATTATTTTATCTAAGTACAAGCGCAAGAGCGTAAAGAATTGAAGGTAAAGATAGCATTACTATTCTTATGAACTGCGCATTATTTTACTAATTAAAAGACGACGCACTGGACAGTGGGCTATATCGTCTTGTGTGCTACATATAGGATGTGGAAGTGTTGTTGTAACAGACTGATAGGGTGAGGGAAATTCCAGATATTTTCAAGTGTCATTGTTAAGCGATATAGCAGAGTTTCTGTCGTTTAACAACGGAAAAAAGTTGTAATCTTTTCTTCATATAATGGTAGAGAATAAGAACCACTTATGCTTATTTTAAGATAATAGGAGCTACATTTTGTTCCCCTGTGCTGAACAGAACAATGTATATGACGTAGTTTCGTAACATGTCCAATTGATTATCATTGTAGGCTTTAAACCTAATGCTATCAAAGTCTCATGGAACCATTTCCGAAGCCTTTGTTTCAATTAAGTAATCATACTGACAAATGTAGTTCTGATAACAGGTTCATTACTAATGTTTAAGATTTTTTATCGTTGAGTATTATATAAATAATTTAAGATTTTTTAAACTGTATAAAAATCGTGCTATGCAAGCTTGTGGTCATCATGGGATGTGTAGTACAAGAAAGTTTGGTTAATTGAGGTAAGATAGAAAAATCTTTTTCATAAAAAAACAGAATATAACTTCACGCACTTGAAATATAAACGTTAAGTATGCTGCGATGCAAAAACATGAATCACTGATGGGTAATAATTAGAGGAGGCATACTGGTTTTTGAATAAATGTTCACAGATTCATCTCCTGCTTCTGTTACAATTTCAAGTTACTCGTACTATTATTAACAACAGATATCAGGCATGTGCAGTATTCCTTATATTTTTTGGCATGTGTTATTTTAATTCTCTACAAATTTTAGAGAGTGCACCGCAATCTAAATAAAAGAAAGTGCGCCTGTCATTTTACGTAAAGCATTCAGATTTTTTTTCGACAGAAAACTTCTCGAACGTGAAGTATTTAACTGTGGAATGTTTTTACATGTCGGTATTGTCATGACGATGTCGCGAATTAGTGCGAGGTGTGATATTCGTGCACACTGTTACGCTTGCTGCGGTGACACCAAAAGCATTCACAAAATTCCAACTGACATGTCTTAAAATACTGAGCAACGGCAGGGCCCCTCGTGGCACGTTTCTACAGCTGTCCGCTAAACTCCTTCAAGCGATTTGGAAAGATAGAGCAAGCAGCTATGCAATCGAATTGTTTTAAAGCAAGTTACCAAAAATGCGCTTATGTTCCGGTCATAATACATTGCTTTTCGATTGCTGACCGATTAGACTGCCAAAGCGTCTCTGTTCGATCATGTAGGTGTAATACTTCCCGGCTACAGAACCACGAGGACCCGCCGGCTTGACAGGCGGAAGAGAAATGTATGGGAGGCTCTTAATTAGCATTATGTCTGGATGATATGTGTCCTACTGATGGCTTTTTTCAGCCGATGACCATTAATAGAGCCAGTCAAGCTTTTTTGGTGTTGAAAATTAACGAGGTCTTGTATTTTTACGTTCATGGAGCCAAGGAAGCCTCGCTGATTGTTAAACGAAATAAAGGGGCACTTTCCCTTCCGCGCAGTAAACTACGCGTTTCCACGCGATGTGAAGTATGGCACTTCACTTTTACGCTCGATTCATTACGAACAGCTGCTGCTTCACAATTTTGAGACCATCATTTGAAAAAATGTACCTGGATTTCGTACAATACTGTTGTGCACTTTTTTTCGATGACCGTTGGGATAATATTATCGAAAATATTTGTATACCAACGTTAATTGAAATTTATGAAGCTCGTACATTTTATGTAGATTAGCGGTTATGCATACAGGCTTTTCCTGATGTCGTGAACTATTGTTCAACTTTACGACGACTGAATGCGTCACCGGGTTTTTTTCATGCTTTTTTAGCATAAATATCTTTGGCCTGTGTTGAGGGAAACACTTAAAATCTCTTGCTACCTTCATCGATTGTCAACGTTTTATTCTTTATTAGAACATTAGGCCGGACGTGCTTTTCATTTCCCTGTCGAACATGAACTACACAAGCTCACGTACATATGCATTATTTGTTGAATTTTAAAGTCACTATAAGTATCAGTATTGTATTGCATATGACGACATATTGAACAGCTCAGCAGATGTGCAGCATTGTTTTACATTTAATTGAACATCAGGGGCTCGTGTACTCAGTTGCACGCACTGAACTGGTCTTATTCTCACTTATTTTTCCAGATTCTTGCACACGAGGCCATTGGTCTGAAAACCTCACTTTAGAAATCATTGACAGTGTGATAGATTTAAAATTTCAGAAGCAGGATCTTTAGCTATTAAAATTTAGTACCGCTGTACAACTACTGGTACTCAAATATTTATCCTCTGTAGCTTCGGTGTGTGTGTGAGACGGGGGGAGGGAGTTGGCCTCAATAGATCTCTCTCACGTACTTTTTGTAAGCTTTTAAAAAGTTGCAGTGATGTGCTTCATTGGGTCTGCTACATCGTTCTTCACATGTTTCCAGCCGAGGTTCAAAACACAATCGTAACGTGTGTAAGTATTAACTTTTTTCAGCCATCAACTTCGCTAAACAATAAACTTGACCTGAAATTTTCCCGCCGAGTTCGAGAAGTATCCAATTTTTCGAGAGAAGTACAAATTTACAGTACATTTGCAACGCTCACTCCTGAGCGACCATATGTTTGAATCAGTTGTTCAAGGCAGTTTTCGCGCGCTTGCGCAACCTCACGCGGGTGAGCTGACACCCGGGGAGGGAGGGCGGCGGACTTGCGTTCTAGCTCCTTGGCAAATACGAAGCACGGGGCCCCGGAGCAACCTTGGTGACCTTGGAAGTAGTTCGAGCACCCTGTTTCAGGCCACACTGGTGTGCCGCCTGTTTAGCAATACCGTGTTTAGTTTGAGGAATATCGTGTTTAGTTTCAGGGATTTCGTATTAAATTTGCAGAAATACCGTGCTTAGTTTTAGGAATATCGCGTTTAGTCTTCCATTCCTACGGGACGCGTTTAGTCTTCCATTCCTACGGGACGCGTTTAGTCTTCCATTCCTACGGGACGCGTTTAGTCTTCCATTCCTACATGAAGGGCTCCACTCGAAATGTTGAACCCGGAACCTCTTGTTTAAAGAGGCAAGTGCGCTGCAGGGGGGATCAGTTATATTTTTTAGATAATGCCTGAAATATAAGTTCTGATGAAATATAACACGGCGCATATCGTTAAAATGTGCACGGTGCATTCGATCTATGGTATAGTATTTTACGTAATTTGGTCAAAATTATTAATTAGGAGTTAAAATTTTCACGTATAATATGAACGAAAATATAACTTTAGTCTCTTATTTGCTGTCAACACTGTTTATAACATTGGTTCAATTTTCACATTTTGTCGCTTATAGTTAACGTATAGTTAAATGTCAGTTATTTCAAACAAGTAGTTTAATGTTTAAAACTTTCGATGCTGTTTTAATATAAATGTATCATAGAAATAACGTGGAAGCGATGCTTACTTAGAAATATTCATTTTAATTGATTTAAATTACGTACACAAAATACCAAGAGAAATTGGAGCACGAGATTGAAGTTTTCAGCCATTGTAAATTTTGCTTAAAATGTTTAACTCGGATAATTCCAAATCAAAATTAATGAATATCCAATATTTTGAAAAATGATAGCAAATTTAATCATGAAAATTATCTTTTGTGTATCTTTATAATTAAATAATCCTAGTAAATAAGCACACATACAAAAAGGGAATATCCTATTTGAAACTAATACTTTAAAGTCTTTAGATTCAGCAACAGTCAAGCCATTCTCGCTATCCCATTTGAGTGCGCGTAGTAAATTTTATGGAAATATGAACTAGAAAGTTCGTACTTCAGTAGAGTATTAGCTCTCTTGACTCTAAAATTGTGATTCCGGGATTGATCTTTCACGGATAACAGTGCGAATGAATAACTTGCGCTTCTGAAAACCTCGTAAATATATTTCCAACTTTCAGATGACTTAAACACATGAGAACTGTATAGTCTATTCTCGATGCTAGCTTTCAAAATTTTGTTAACCCTTTTGTAAAACCTTAAACCCTTAACTTAAATTTTGTAAGCCCTGCAAGCCCCCATATTTTCATCCACATCACGCCATGTTGGCTTCCTAAAGTTCTAATAAGTCTTTCTTACATATTTCTGAACAAGAAGATGCCAGCTGCTAATACGATGGTACAGATCTCCCCGTATTTTGTAATGGAACCTTACCTTTTTCCCGTCAACTAATTTCGTGCGGATTTTCATGAGATCGTTTGTGTACTGTGTATACACAGCAACACAGCCGAGTCCGAGTGATAAACTGAAAATAATATTCCTACGTTTCGAAATGTCAAGAATTGTTTTAATTTGAGTATTTCAAATGTCCTTGTAATTGGAATTTCAATTTCCGTTCTGATTCACTGCATTTTAGTCTAAAATATACGTTAATTATATATTTTCAAATCTCAAACGAGACGTGGTTTTTCGTGAGAGTAGCTATCGAACGTTTTTAAAAAAACATATTGTCAGAACTTAAAAAGTAAAGTTATTTTATTGGTCAGGAAACGCGCACTTGGGAGTGTTTTTTTGACAGTGAAGTAGAGTAATTAATCAGCGTCGCTATCTTTGCAGATTTGCATTTTGGTTTTAATATATGTATGTAAACGAGAGATAGACAAAACTCGCCTAAACCTGTACCATTTTTTATTTTTAGAATAGGACGGAAAGAATCTTTGCGGATTCTGTAGAAGAAATTCCTTGTTTTGAATATTTGCTCATAATTAGATTGATAAAATACTGGAGAAATTGTCAGCAAAACGTGGAGTACGAACTGTGAAAGTTGTTTTGGTGAATTTATTTATTGCTTCCACGAACCGTTGTATGTGCACGCAGCTTTTTTTGTATTATCGTTAGCAGATGTATAAGCAGATGTATGTCGAGCATGGAAAATTTATTGCCCGACAAACAAGCATGCCCAAGTAAATTTAATTAAAATATATTGATAATATCAAGTTTATCAACGTCTGAGTTTATGGTCGGCTTAATCACTGTTTATAATAAAACATTTTATGCGAAGAGCGTTGTTCGAATGTAAAATTCAGCGATAGAAACCTTCATGTTAAAGTAATTAGAATTAAAGCAGAAAAATAAGTAATCATTGATAGACCACAAGAAGAAAACAAGGCTCTTAAACAAAGCTTAATAATTACAAGAGCAACGGTAATTATAACGTTTATTGCTTCCTTCCTTTGTCGAAGATGAGAACAATAGTAAGTGGTTATTAGACACGAAGTATTCGTATTCATGAGAATGTAATTTTCTCAAATGCTTTGCAACTTGGACGAAGCTTGGCACCAAGCCATCCATTCCAGTGAACGGTTAACAATGTTGGTGTATTCCATAACTTTAATGCTTCTTTTTCGAGTCCGACACGGACTATGTAGGAGTGGCTTGGCAAGTATCTTGACATTGACATTTAATTCTGTATGCGTACTTCAAATCAGAAAAATTCAAGAGGATGAAATTGATACACGAAGAAGTAAGAGAGAAAGAAAAACGAAAAGTCGTTTATTCCGAAATCAGTCACGTACAAAGCAAGAGACAAGTCTGGTTTTCAACGAGTAAGACTGCCAGCTTAAAAATAAGTGTGGATATCATGTTGAAACTTGGATAATCATAATTCTTAATTCACCGGCCTATCGTTCTGCGTGAGGTGATCAAAAGGTAAAGATCTTTGGCAGAGATCTTTGTAATGTCCCGTAGTAACCTTTATGTTTCAAGTTCGATGGTGCGAGTCAAAGCAGTTTCAACAACAAGTGCAGTGATGTAATGTTTCTCTGGGAAAATGAGTCAAATAAATATTCGTGACGCATAACGGACATTGAGAATCTTTACGTGACCTTTGACTGAGGGTGTTCTTGATCCAAGCGTCAAATAGTATTGTGTAGAGGTGAGGAGTGGTTGAAAATGTGGTTTCAATTAAATATTGAATGTATTCGTCATGGAAAATCATGAATAATGCTGAAGAATACGCTAACATCGAAACTTGGTCATCATGACCGCAAAATATCGAGATGAAAAGTTTTGGAACGCTGAGTCACGGCGCCTGCGTTGTCCGGAACACGGAGCCTGGCGGGGGCCCGCTGGTCCGCGTCAAGGCCGGTCGGTGCGAAGCGAGCGACGCAGCACAACATCGCAACGCAGTCGAGCTCTGGGACTGAATTAAAGAAGCTCACTTTCCATTCCTGGAAAATGTGCATTTTTATAATGTTTGCCCAAATTTACAGGCAACTCGAGCCTCTTAACTATGAGTTTCCAGAAAGTAATAATTTTTAAGTATAGTTGCTACACTAATAATTTCTACTTGGGAAATGATATGAATATGATAATATTCATTACTGATCGAAATACTGGAGTTGATATATTTTATTTTTCCTAGAAAAATACGGGACTTCGAAACTTTCTCTTGTTCTTTTGTTATTTTATGACGTGTACACACCTCGTCTTCAAATCCAATTTTTACCATTTACACGTTCATTATGCACATAGAAACTGCAAAATTAAGTGTGTTTTTTTTAATTCGCCTCTCAGATTATTACTTCTTAGCAAAACCTGGTGCAAAAGTCATCTGAACTAAAAGAACCTTTACTTTCATGTTTCAGGGATAGATATTAGTGGATTCATTCTGTTTCAAGAAATTTATTCTAATTGACATTTGTTAGATGCAGTTTCAGACAACCCGCACTGTAAACGATAATATTTCAACTTGAATAAAAAGTTTTATTTTCTGCTACCTAATGCTACAAATTATTGATTAAGGGGCGATAATAATCTAGCTGAGACGTAGCACTTTACAGGCTCAGGTAGTATTTATGTCAAGAAATCTGAATAGAATTATAAATTGGTGGACATTCATTTTGCTCACGAAAACAAATTTCTGTGAAGAAGATAGGTGCTCCTATAGTTCTTAAAAATTCATGCTGATTGTCTTTCTCTCCCTATCTGTGAAATTTAATGTTAGACATTGACATCATATGTAGTCACAAAAAACTTTTAACCCCGCCAAGTGAACGATGTTCAAATTTTCTCTTGGATGCATGGTGGATGTCCTTCGCTGCGTACTGTACATTCCTATTAAGGAAGTGATGTAAGAATAAAATTTGAGTATTTTTAGGATATTTTTCAAGCAGGAACGCGTGATGGAGTACAGCAAAGTACAAGCTATTTCAGGAGTTTACGATTTTCACCAGAAACAGCTGTGATTTATGAATAAATTTTATGTGGTTTAAAATTTTACATCGGTTGAAATTCGGTAAGTAAACATAGATCACGCTTTATCTTGTAGTTGACCATCATCATGGAATAACAGAACACTTACCACTCATGTACAGCTAAAATATGCACAGTACGTGATACCCATCAAATTTGTTTCTCAAGTAACGTTGACGACAGCGTCTGGCAACTCCTCCCTCTCATTTCTTCACTTATCGTTTTTCAATTCTAGAATGTAATATTTGTGTGAGATTCAGCCATGCAAAAGATGAGCTAATAATTGTATGCATTGAATTAACGAAAAATGAATGCTCTGTACACGTTTCGTTCGCCATATGCAGTGATGAAGACGAGCGTTATCGAAGACATCCGGGGTCCTTGAAGGAAGGCCTTCCTCCAGTCGGCGCGTTGGCAGGACTCGTTAAGTGACGCGCTTACTGCGATAGGTACATGTCTGAGGCCGAGTAGCCTCTCCGGGTTTGTGATAAAAATAGATACTGGTAAGGTCTCCAAGTTTTCTTAAACCGCTAAACTTCGAATTGTTTCGGCAGTATTCAACTGCGCATTATGAAGCGTGGGTAGATTGGGTGGATGAATGCAAATTTTTCATGTATGAAATCCGTATTCTCTCGATCCATAATTTCAGATAATTGGAAATCTGTTGAATTACCTTCTGAATTTCACCATAATCTAAAACAGCGTTGCACGGAAATACGTAGAATTGTATTAATTAATTATTTTCAGTAACATTGATTACGCCTAATATAAATTTAGCTAAGTTCATCACTTGGAAATCGCCAAAGAAACTATCTTAAGTTGCAGTAGACACATCGAGTAGACCTAGACTTGTCCAATCTATTAAATAGTAAGAAATTAGATTTCTCTTCTTGCAACTGCGCAGCACGAACTTAGCCTGACCTCTCCAGATGCTCCCTGAAAAAGATTGTTTCACATCTTGATGGAAATCAACATCCTTTGCGGACCGTTCCTGTTAGCTTGAGTCATACCGCGCCGCGCCTGGCGTCATTGCCATTTTTTGCGTGTCCCTATCACGACTCAGTAATGTTCATGAATGTCGTGGGTTCAGCATAAGCAATAAGGATAGCCCGCGACTCCCTTGGCGGAAGCCTCAGCAGTCATTAAATCATGACAAGAATCAACGAGCACCAGCCTCGTTGAAATCACAAACTTCCCATGCTAAAGATTGCGAGCAACCACAAACTGGGCATTAGTAGCCATTGATTTGATCATGCTTCGCTCTCATATTTAGCGTTTCCTCGTTAATTTTCGATTCTACTACCCATGTTGCAACTGTGGAGCTCTAAAATGTGCCAGGTATGAAAGTGTTATGTTCTGCAATCTGTCATTCGTTCTATTGTTCAAACAAGTTAATTTTTTTGTGTGCGTGGGCATTGTTATACATTATTTAAAAACAAGAAGGGTAGGCAATAGAAAATTAAAACAATTAAAAAGTAAGAAATTTACACTGAAAGGATCTTAAAAATAATTGAGTCACCCCTAAATTACGGTGACCCGGCTCAAAGTGTGCAGTAGATGACAGGTTATGACGTGTACCAATTGCGAGCGTCAGCCTGTTTGATCAGTAAAACAGGTTAATAATTAACGGGTATCGATCTGTCATAATGATATCTTAAATTTCACTGGACAGAAATCATGACAATTCTGCAAAGTATTATAGAAAAATACTTTCTAAGGAATTACTTTTATTTGATATCATAGTTTGCAATTTGTGAGGCACCAAGAGGCCCACCCAACCGTATTACGTTTCTAGCTCTGTTCAAATGATTGATTGGTAATCTGAAATTGCTATCCCTCACAAAGTATTATTATTGACAACTATACAGTCACCAGCCAGTCTGTACGACTGCTCCGATAATTGGTGCATCACGCTCGTAAAATATATTTTCAAATTGAGAATCTTACTTTTCTCTGTTTATTCTGTAGTGTAAACGGTTATACAATAGCTCGGCAAAGAAAATGCAATTTTCAGAGGACGGTCTTCTAACTAACTAATCCTGCCGGAGCGAGCGACTCTGAAAATAGATGGCACTTACTAATTTTTTGGCCGATGCACGGCCTTCAAAATAATTTAGTCACCGAGAGCCCAGCTCTCAGTTAGTGTGTTAAAACTTTTGCGTGTATTCTCTTCGTTTAGGTATAGCTGAATTCCTTATATGACCTTGAAAGTCATTCTGTGGGAATGAGATTTCATTAAACTTTCTCCAATTTTATCTTCATATACGTTATTTTCTTGATCTTTCATATGGGGAAAGTAGGTATCTTAAAGATACACTACTCTAGTCGTCAGAAGACCATTTTAAATAGGCGTACACGAATGCAGTCTTTTAGATATACGAGGCGGCTATAGGATTTGGTTAGGTCAGTATTTCTAGCGTACGTTGGGACTGGAGTGAAATATTTGATAACGAAATATTCCACGAAAGGCCGGGATGTAACAGATGGAAAATTTGCTGAAAGTATTGACAATATATTTTAGTTCTCAACTTGTTTTAAGTAAGTTTTTGTCCTATGTTACGTATGATTTGGCCCAAAGAAAAATTCGAACATGTCTGATGCGTAGGGAAGAGGCGAGAAGGACATGGACATTCCTGGTTGTCCCTTATAATGGTCACTGATTATGTGTCCCTGCGGTCATACAAACATGGTATTATGGGTCTGACAACTGAATAAATATACATAGAATTTTTTTGCTCACTCAATTCATCTTCAGTCACGCTTGAGTCCTCAATATACTACATGGGATTCTTTTGTTGATAAGGGTTTGAATGAACAACTGAGAAGCAACCAATGGCCAATGCTCAATAAGTATTTTAGAAACAAGCTATGCAAAATATATTTTCTTCCATACAATACGAGCAAGAACCCTACTTCTTCTGAAAGACTGGCTTCGCAATTCTCAGGTACGAGTACAATATGTAGTCAGTTAAGGTTATGCGCATAATTTTTCACGCTGCTCCAAATTTAGTTGTGATACGTACCTGCTCGGAGTGCTTGTGCAATTAAGTTTTCTCGTGAGGTCTTTGGTAAAGTCGCTACTGAGAGAGTATACTTCTTGAAGAGGCTGTTCATCTTTCTTTGGTGCGAGGTTTAGAATGATTTATTTACCACAAGTAATTTACATCAGATACAAGTTTACAATCAAATGAATGACGGAGAACCAGGATCAGGATGTACACCACATATGGGCCCGAATAAGCCACAAGGCTTTTAGGAAGCTACAAGGCTTCTAGGTTTCGCCATCAGATACACTACCCGGCCAAAAGTTTATCACACCCTGGAGAAATGTGGATGTGGCGAAAACAATCAAGCTTCATAGTTTAAAAGACAATCTTTTATGTAGATTACAGCTTTCATTCTATTAGGCATACATCCTGCGAGATTTTGCAAACAATCTGAGCGAATATGTGTACGAGCAAACGCTGAGATTTTTCAATGAAGAAGGCAAATGTGTGGAAGCCCGCAGCTCCCTTTACAGTTGGGCTCATAAATTTTCGATATGGTTTAGATTAAGAGACTGTGTACGCCATTCCAAAAGGTATAATGATCCCTTAAGATATCTGAACGAATGTAGAGGTTATTCCACCGCTCTGCATGAAGCCGATGGATCCGAGCGTTGCCTTGAAAATACCGGAGCCATCAGGAAAATAAACATCCGTAGACAGTTGTACGTGGTCACTCAAGATGCTACAAAAACTTTATTAATTCCGACACATTTTACTGTTGGGTCTGCAATGCCTTACAACTACTGGCATGGTGAGGGATGTGAGGAATGTGTGGTTTAAACTTCCTTTACCAAGGGAAGTACTCCCTGGTAACGTGAAAATGCCTCTATGAGCCGAGGTTCGAACCGGGGTCCTCTCAGTTATGAGGCCATCACGCTACCACTAGCTCATGGATCCCATAAATGATCCTGAGGTTTCATTTTGTTGCTGCCCAAGTGTTTTAACACTTTAAGTGCGATTCTCCACACAGGTAAAATTTNCGTGACCACATATGGCACACGTCGCGCTTAAAGTGTTAAACCTAGTTCCGACCATGTGGAACATCCCAAGATCATTAAACTGCCCTCCGTAAACCTGTACCACAGTAGAGTGGAGACAAGTAGTTGCATTTGGAAAAGGTCCAAAGAGACGTCATAAAAATCTGTGACGTTGCAGTGACGTCAAGCAAACCCAGTCCATAGTCCCATCAGAGCACACAAATAACCTTCCAGCTGATCAGTGGCGGCACAGGTTCAGACTTGTACTCTTTTTGTCTGACTCTCGATCTTCACGTTGACACAGAACAGGTTGCGATTGTAATATAGTTGTTTTATCAAATCCAATTAAACGATCCAGAACAGACTTGCATATTGAAATGAAACGTTCCTTTATCAAATTTTATGCCTCAACGTTTCCGTTTTACTAATATTTCGATTACAAAAATGCTTAAATTGTTAATGCTACTGAGCGTAGAATACACTGGAAGACGCTCTCTGGCATTACTATCGCACACCTGACAGCTGTGGGACACTGGTCTATGGTGGCGTTGTTCAGACGTCAGACCTTGCCGAGAGGTGGCTTCGTCACACTTTCACCCTCCCCCCCCCCATATTTGAAATTTGAAACTACTTGTCTTCTCTCTATTGTTGCCTGTACTGTCGGAGCGATACATGAAGGATCCTTAACTTCATGGGCTCCCCGTCTCACTCAAACTCTGCGACCTTTCTAAATAAGATAAACCTCGATTCATTCGATAATAGGATTTATTTCTATTGCGCTACAATCTAAGTTTTGTGTCTTTTGCAAATTGAAACCGTTGCGCTCGATTAGCTTTACTAACCAATTGTTTTCCGGTGGCGGCGTAGCTCTTTACACCCATTTCTTTCAGTTCTTGGCGCATAGTGCGAGTATAAATTTTCTTACGGTTTTTGCTGAACATGCAAACCAACTGCTGAACACTTTTGCACCTGTTTGCTTCCACTAATCGCTTCAGAAGACGGCCTATCGCCAGTATTCAGCATTTTAGGCCACTATAACCTCTAAATGACTGCGCTTCACCATCTCATTTCCATTGAACAATTGCTCTTTGCCCAATCTTAAGTCTTATGGTTATTTTTGTTATATTTTTCTTGTAAATTTCCTCTCCTGGTCCAAACTTATAACCTGTCCTTTGTCAAAGACAAAGGTTTGATTTGTAGCTTTTTTCCGGAAGGATAATTCGTGCTTGTTGTCGAGGAGAGAGCAGATGCAGTGACACTGAACGTAGACTACCAGTGACACTGAACGTAACTATTACCGTATTCTTTTTCTTCAAATTTATAATAAAGAAACTTGTGGAAATTGTTTAAAATATATGGACATGTTATCAGAATGCGACAACCTTTTTGGCTTGGTAGTATACCATCCAAATACGTACTATACTTCTTATTCATCTTCTCATTTAGTTATGGCGCTCTAAAAGGTTTCTGCTGTCTTGCGCATTCAACCCTCCAAAGTGCACTCTAACATTTAACAATTCACGGAAGTACTCCAACGATGCTCACCACTTACATATGATAGTGTCCAACACACCCTCACGCTTCTGCGGCCTGACGCAGATTTTGGCTCGTCGTCACCAGTTAAAAACAAACCTCGCCCTTACGAAGAAGATGTGATGATTGGGTTTCTTGGCGAGCGTTTTTGTTCTGCAAGGTCGGACGCTGAACAATAATGCCAAAATCGTCGATTGCCGCTAAGCTTTGGGATTTATTTACTTGAATCTTCAACCAAGTTGAAGATTCAAGATGTGCTAGCATTGTAAATGTGTGTCCTCTAATGATTCTTTAACCTACAAGTGCAACTAAGGCTACCCGTTTTACATTCTCCATTTAGTACTAAAGGCTTATGAATCTTTGTAAACGTTCTAAACGCTATTGAGAAATGACTTGGAAATTTAGCTCTCTACAAATTCTCCGGTGACTCTGAGAAATGTCTGAGAGCTCTGCGATGTTTCATACTACTTGGGCATATAAAGCTTTGAAATAGAATGGAACTCGAAATACGAGCCTGTAAGAATGAAAGGTAGTACTTTTGAGGACTGTATGTAGGCGATAGGGCAGTGAAACGAGTCGATTAAGGACGAGTTACTGAATGAAACCATTCTGCTCATTATTTTTTTAGAATGGGCATAATTTCCGCCATAATGGATCCATGCACTTTCAGTAGACGAGTCCAAGAATAATCACTGACTATGTTGAAACTTTTATAGTGACTCGAAACCTTTGAGATTCTCAGAAGCTTCCCCAAAAATAGGTCACGAAACGTATTGACGCCTAAATCTTCAATGAAATCAATGGCTCAAGCCTCCGCTACAAAAAACTGAGATGTCCCTTTTTTTGTTAGCAATGTTCATTCAAATTGAGGTTTCTTTCCTTGTGCAGAGGGAATGGTAGAACAAATTATCATTTGAAATATATTTATTGTGTTTCTAGCAAATCAACGCTGGTTGTAAACTTATTAATTAGCCTGTTTAGTGTGTACTTCCTCACTTTCATCAATTTTAATTTTCCTACGGGCACTTGTCTACTATGAGTCTTATCAATACCGTTTATTCATATTTATAAGTTTGTTTTAAGGTCAAGCAAACCTAATGATTTATTCTCTCACGTCAAGTGGCGAACAGTTCCCGCATGGTGCCATCTGCGCAAATGCCATCCCAGCTACTCCGAAGACTTGAGTAACAAATGCCATGTGTTCCATCCATTTTACCTCTCACATTTTCTTCGTTGTTTGTTCATACCCAACGTTGAAACACGCTCTATAGGATGAATAACTGAGAATGGTTTTAATGTAGATATCTAAGCTTCATAATTTAAATGAATATTACTCATGTGTAAAGTTAACTTGGGAATAAATGAATGATCTGAGCATAACCACAATATTAATTAAAATGCGAGTGTTTATCTGTCTATATTGGTGTTGAAGCAGACTGAAAAACGTATGGTTTCAAGTCACTAGTCGATACAGTAAAATTCGTAATTTTGCATGTATACTGAACAGAATTCATTGCATAAATTCCTCCCTTTTCCACCCATTAAAAATGTTAAAACTAACACTTTTTTTGCTTGCACTTCCACTATTTCTTGTGTGGTCTTCACGTTGTTTATCAATGCGTACTCTTCTATAATATGAAGTATTGAGGGGGGACAATTTTCGGGTCTTCTACATTGAGAATAATGTCTGTGTCCAAACCGACACCTCAGTGAGGATGATATTTTGACTTGGAATATATTTAAAAACCTATGATTATATATTTTGGAAATTCATCTTCTGCGAAGCGAATTAATGCCACAGATCACTTAAATAAGTAAGTGGTCTGTTTTAATGCTTAGTTGTTCACGATACTCTTTATATATCAGCAACACATGTAATTTGATTCAAACAATTGCTTGTTTATACGTTATTTATTTTGGAGTAAAATTTGAAATACTTTTAATTGTTCCAAGGATTAAATCGCAAGCAGCAAGGCACATTTTTGTCTTGCAACATCAGGAAATGAGCATAGCAGAGAATCATTTCCCTTACCACAACTTAGACGTTCGTAAACAATCAAGAAAATAAGTACAAATAAATTTATCAATGCGTCAAATTTCCTTCAAACACTAGCAGTGTAACCGTAAATATTTGCATAATTTGTAATGTACACTCTCTTGCGTTTTCAATTTCAATCAAATACATAATCATATTTAGGAATACTGTTGTAAAGAAGTAATTTTTAGTTCCCTCGATGCTGAAGCTTGAATAGCAGTGTTGCTGGCTGTATTGAACTGAGAGCTAGGTTACTTAGGCGTTTGTGTGTTTTGAGAGAGTACCTTACATTTTTGGCTATAAATCTGAACGACTAGCATGTTGTACTCTCTTCAAATCATTAGGTTTCTTCGAACATCTGAAAATGCTATGAATTTCGACGTATCGCCTATATTACACATAGTAGTGAATAAAAACTTATTTACCAAAATTGGAATTTATATAATGTATCTAATAATAAAATACATTTTTTGATGAAGGAAGAAATAAAATTATCATTACGTAATAGTGAATTCATTTATATGTTAGTTTCCTATAAGATATTCGAATGATTAATTTTCTCTGAACCAAACTGGCCTCACGTTTTCTTTTCTTGCCTGTGTCAGTTGTGATGGTGGTAACTGTGAGCTGTCATGAAAAATGCGGCCAAAAGAACTTTTACTTCTTCTTTGAAAGTTGGGAGTCTGTGATAATTAAAATGTGTGAAAGAAATGATTTTAACTTATGAGTCTTTTTTGTTTATGTGATCAAAACTTTAGATAACTCAATGGTCTTTATCATTTGCTTCTACGACCAAGTTGCTGAACCCGTTAGTTGCAGGCTTAAGTTAACACTTCGCTGAAAATACACCTTTAGCAATTTTTGCCATGCACTTTGTAACTCCGATATCGCTGTCAATTAAACTGCTAATTTCAAAAGTGTTCTCAGTTACAGTGGTTTATTTGCTTTATTATCTGGTTTTGTAAGTGACTTTTAATAAAAAATTGTAAATTTACGAGTATACATGATGTTTTGATACTGAATAAAGTTAGGATTAGGTTAAATTATCCTTTGTGCATCAGTTTTGTGTAGAACTTCTGTCTTTAAACTGATTGACAAGATGGGCAGCTCACGATGTGCTACCAATGACTGGGCCGAGTCTTCAGTAATTCCACTAAATGAATATGATAAAGGAATGGTAAGTACCTACTGGATGTTTCTCTACACATGGGTCAAAATTCATTTCACTGCACCTAACTGCACAGAGCATTCTTTTCAATCGTACAGCCTTCATTTTTGGTATTATTCAATAAGAGTTTTTTTCTGAGTGGCAGAAACCTATTTTGAAAAGGTCTTGAAGCATAGAGAAAGTTACATGAATAGATATTCAAACTATTCCTATATTTGCTTTGCTTCGAAATATATTCAAACTGTTTCCATATTAACAAAGTGTAATGATGAAAATTCAATAATAATGTAGATCCACATTTTTACAAGTTCTGTCTACTGCTGATATCAATATTGCATTATGTCGAATTTGGGAAACAACTCTATAATTTCTAACATATTGTAATATAATGTGATTTAATGTAACAGGAAGTAAGTATAAAAACAGTGTATAGGTGATACAACCTAAACAAATTTTTCACAATTTTTACTCATCATAAACCTGGTGTCTTGAAAATTGGTTTCCACCAATCAGAAAATATTCCTATATGATGTCACCAAAGTGAAAGCTGTTAAATGAACAATAACCTATTTGTAGTTGCTTGCAGTAAAGTTAAAAATAATCATTATATGTATGAATATTGTAAGAGTTATAGAAATATTGCTTAGTTTTTATGCTTGCAACAAAAATGAAGTCCATTTATTGTATACTTTGCGTTTTATTGGTGTATTATTGAAGCAGTAAGTTATGATAACCATTCACTAAACTGCCTGAAAATATAGCAAATATCCTGGAAAGTTTGAGTGTAGGTCTTAGCAATAAGCACATTGCTAGAATTAAGTAGATGTTACTGTGATGTTGAAGAAATGAATCGCAGTAATTTTGGGAAGTTATAAATTATTATTATTCAAAAAATTCAAGTGCATTTTAGAAATATTTTCATCCAAGTGCAGTTTAAAACCAGCAGTCTTCATCTCATTTGTGTGGTAAGTGTAGTTTAGCTGGAAATAGGCTCTAGACTTTTAAGAACTAGCATGGTGCTGTAGTTTTGGTTATGTTGTTGCTTAGCTCACTCCCAAATCATCAAGAACAGCCAGAGAAACTGCAAATTCATTTCCACTATTAGTTATGAAAGTTGAAAAGAAATGCAACTGCTGGGCTATGCCCTAGCTATATTTTTATGATCTTCATGGTTGTGAAAGAAATAGAAAACATGCAATTTTTTGGGTGGTTGGAGTTGCAACGTAATAAAGTAATCACTTTGTTTGCCAGTTGCCCAATCTATTGTTTGCAGTTCAGTGTAACAATAGTAAAAAAAATCAAAAGATGGATCATTTTAGCAGCTGTTTAAATATTTGAAAATATCTAGGTGCTTATGTTTTAATAGGATGTAATTTTAAGATTTATAACTGTGTTTACTTTAGACTTGCTTTTGTTAGAATACATAGTTCACATCTCTGTACATAACTATGCATTCAAGCCTGCAGTTAAATGTGAATAATAATCTTTGTGAATTTGTTTTTTTTTTTACATAAATCTTGCTGCAATCATAGAATTATTGGTAATTATTTATTTCAAGCTAGGCATACTGTACAGTATGCCTGGTTGAAGTAGAAATTATACATCTTACATGAAATCCTGTTTTTCAATGTGACCTACCTATTTTTTATCCTATGTGACTTTGTCTACTTGCACTGGTATATTGAATATGTTATCTGTATAAATTTTCATTTTTCACTTGAATGATTTTCTGCATCTTGCATTTAACTTTGTCTAATTTTTCTTAATATCCTTCCAAATTTTGTTAAGTTTTTGTGCCAGAAGTAGATAAATAAGCATTTTGTTTGAAATATTAGGAGCTACATGTGCGTGAATTTTGATATAGTAATGTTTTTTATTTTTGTGTGAGAGATGTTTTTTTAGCTGACCTTTTGATCTTCTTAGGAGTGATACTAAGTCATGGTAAAATTGTAATTTAAAATCCCGTTTAATCCTATGTTATGACTGCATGATACATATAGATTTGGAGTTAAAATTGTTATGAAAATATTATATTTTGTTATTTGTGTACATTCAAAAATACAAACTCTCATTAAAATTTGTTTTACATGCCAGAGCTGCATTTTGTCGATCTCTCTCAACAGTTGAGATTTGCTTACATGAGTAATTTATGAAGTCTTTGTCTTCTGTTATGTCAATGTAAATACTGTCACTGCTTTCTATCAGTTGAACTGTTTTCAAAGTGGAGCTGCTATTTGGGCAAAAAAATTTTGTGTATCATTATACCAATTTCATAGTACAATATGTAACATTCCTATTGCTTCCTTTATATTTGATTAAAATTGCCTTACTACATATGTACTTACTGAGTACACTTGAACTTCAACTTACCAACACTTGTAAAAACTTGCTATTGAAAAAAAATGGTTAGGAAACTTGTTTCCACTGATGAATTAATTTATCTTATAATTAAAAATTTGCTCAAGTACTTCATGAGTGAAGAGGTGTAGGTGAATTGGGGTTCCAGTGTACAGTGTTCCCTGATAACCTTGTTCTCTTCACATAAGAGAGTTGCCTATTAGAAGAACATTCATGAGAAGAAAGCTGCTCAAGCCCACACTACCTTATCTAAAAACTAAGAATATGAAGTGTTGGCCTTGTCAAATCTACTTTATCACAGTGAACTTGTAACAGGCATTTTGGAAATAGTCTGTGTCTGAGTTGTTCCACATCAGAGAAAACATCAATTTATAATGTTTATTTTAGTGGTGTACCAATGCTACTTCTGCTACCTTTACTGATGTGGACACCTAGCTTTTGACTGATACTACCCATATCCGATACTTCATTGTCTTCTATACCGATACTTATACTTTAAAAAAATTTTAGCTACATTAGCTTCCTCTTTTTGAGTTACATACTTTGCTTCCTCTTTTGCTGACAACACAAGACTGTTCAAGGGAGTGAGGAGTGTCAAAAACTGCATTGAGTTACAAGACGACCTTGACAAAATCTACCAATGGGCACGGTCAAAC
>VOMN01070200.1:0-10593 GCA_014899125.1 Orchestia grillus | reverse complement strand
CAAACTACATGTAAAGTTCCACAAAAATGTTCTCAGCGTCGAGAAAAACTTGGTTATCTTACTAAACTCGCTGAATTTTTTAATGAACGCATTCCTAAACTTGAGTTCTATGGGTCTATGTGCAAGGATGATTTTATTTTTTGAATATTAATGCCATGTTTCAATACATCAAAATTTATTTCCATAATTAATGGTGTGACTTATGAACCCATAATGCTGTCTCTTTTTTACAGGTGTAAAGCCTCCGACTGAATATTACGAGAAACGTTGCAAGCACGTTGATTGTTTGCTCTGGAGAAGCCAAAACACCGCCTCACTCACATCTTCATTCCACACAATTTGCAAGTCTCAAACACCCCACCCCCTCAGGGCCGACCACACAGAGCTGTACGGTGACAGGCAACAGGTGTCAACAATTTATAAACACTCCCCACGTCTCCTTCCGTCGTCCGCCACTTAAAAGACCAAGAATAACAAAGCGATATCTTTGTACTTATGCTTTTACGCTCGTGCCAAAGCAATTGAACAAGAAATTAAATGGCAGGAGAAAAGAAATCACGTGACCAAATCAACTCGTTCGCGAGGGTGGCACCGACCAAATGTTACACTGATTTCAGATAAGTTCTGATCTGCCGCGCTGAAATAGTAACGACAGTATAATTTGCTACCTATAAGTAATGAGTTATTCTGTTACCACTCAACATTTATTTCGGTTTCAAGGTCGATCATTCTAGACATTATGAACCATCTTGACAGGGAACTAATCAACAAGATCACTGGCAACTTCACACGTTACGGAGAAGATTCAGCAACGCCCTGGTTCGATTCAATCTTTTTTTTTCGGTGGCTTGGAAAGAAGTTGTCTTTCACACTACTAAAAGAACATTCCTTCAGATCTGCCCTGAGCATTCTGGCCCAAATCTTTCGACAGCTAACTTTCAATTCAGATGCCAGCCATTTCACACAGGAAATTTTATCGAAGCTTTTCTCTGATGTTTTTGCTTAGTTTTGAATTTTTTCCCGGCGATGTACGGAGTCCTTCTCACCTTGAGACAAATAGCGCGAGTCTGATTCAACTGCATCATGATCTTGTAAGCCCTAATATATTTGGCTTCGAGGTTTTATAAATTTAATCTTGGTTTTACCATTTTTGTATGGTGATTCTATGCTAGCACGAAAAATATAATTTCATATCCAGACAAAAAAAAATGATTCAAGTCACTGCTATCTACAATAGAGTACATAGAAATCAGTTTCATAGCTGGTAGACAAAAAGCTAAATAAAATTCAAAACAATGTTTACACTCTGGTGCTTCAAGCACTGAACTGTAACACAAAGTCTCAATATCGCCGCATCACGTTTGGTTTTTTATGTGGAAATGAATAAAAAAAATATTTTCAGTCTCGTCGCCCTTGCTCATGACTTCCTTGTATTTTTCGAAAAGAATCACGATTAACAAGACTTTTCTTCGCCCAAGTAAACTAATTATATCAAAACACAAACGTACGCTCAAAATTTAGAAAGCTTTTCGAAGGTACAATTCTTCGAAAAATGAATATGTTTCCAAAATAAATGGGGAACAATCGATACCAGATGAGCTTCAGCGGGAGATTCGAGGCAAAGAAGTAAAGTATTTATGACTTCTCTTGGCCCACATTCAGTGACCCAGATGTAGGCGCTGCATCAACCACGAGTTAGGTGACAAATATAATTTGTGCTTGTTCAAGACTAGCACAACAATTTAAGCATCGCAGTATTTAGTACGAGAATTACGAAGAATCACGAGCAAGCGTGATCTTGAATTATGTACGATACATAGTTGCTAACAATTTGAACTCAATTGCTGCTACTTCTATTCAGGAAACTAAATCATTCTGAAAGCTTGAGTGAAGCCTAGAATTATGGGTACGTGTATATTTAAGTTCTTTATACGGAAAAAATACTGCGTACTCTCGTCTTCTTCACTGAATTCTCTCTAATTCTCGTCGTGAAACCGTCACATCATTAGCCATTATTTCAACTCTTGTAAAAAACTATCAAGCTGGAAGAAGAAAGAATGAAAATTCAAGCTATTGGATACATATCATCTTTACGAAACAAGTACCGTCCCACGAACATGCGGTAATTAATTTTTAGATAAGAGTACCTAACAATTGTTTTTTTTACTGAATTATGTGGTATGAAATGTCACAAATTCAAATTATCCGATTCCAATAAATTATACACTTCTTCAATAAATTCTGAATTGAATATTACAATCATAAATGATCATATATTTAATCGCGTGAATTTTGAAGATTTAACATTTTTTAACACTGCCAAACATTATACTGAAACTTAATACCTTTTCTGTCGTCATCCAAATTTGAACTTCCTCGTGATGGACACAGAAACATTTACCAGTGCTATTGTTTTAATAATTCAGACTTTAAAACTCACTTTAAGAATTAAATCAGTATTAAGCAATGACATTAATGGTGGTTGAGCGTGCAAAAACACTAGCTGTCGAATGTATTTTCTTAGCTCTATCAAAAGTACGACTGATGTGACGGAAGGACGCCCTACGCTAGGAGGGTACGAGAGCGTGAGGGGGGCGCATGAGACGCCCAACAGCGGAGACGGCAACACCAAACCGTACTCGCCAGGTCCCGTCTTGGCCAACTGCCCTCGGAGAACCATGCCGGTGTCACGCTTGCGCCAACTGTAATGTTATGACCTTCCTAGTTGAAAGCTTTAATTATAATAGGACCCGGTTGTATGCGTTTTGACCTTGCTTACAGAATATCATGCGTATTATGCGATTCTTCATGACAATCGAGTCGTCCGAGGCTGTTGCTTCGCTAAGCGTGACTTAAGAACTAAGAAATTAAACACTTGTCAAACCCAGTGTAGTCTAATATTTTTTCTAAATTCTTAATTCTAAATGTACTTGTTGATCGTTAGAAAGGAAGTGACAATCAAGATAATTTTAGGCTGAAATCATTATATCTAATTTATATTTTTTGGTGCTGATAAAAAACGCACAAGGCCGCGCCGCAAGTCCTCCAATTGATTCACAAATTTGAATGTGTTTGGAATTTCCACAAATTGAGCACGGGATAGGGAAATACATTTGAGTTTTTATTTAAATTACATAAGTGTTTTTGAAAAAAGTTGAAGCACGAACCAGTCCGTAAAATTCGCAGTCACTGTTGTATCTGCTCTAAGAAATCAATAGATTATGATAATCTAGTCCAAAGCTTATTAACTATAACAAAGATTAACAAGTAGGCTTTTTGATTACGGCTGCCGAGGTGAAACTGTGCTCTGCGTTCGTTCAATGAGTTACGAAGAACATGAAAGCATCCTTATCAGTGCAGTTTCTTGGGATGCCAAGACACTTTGCTTCCAGCAGCAACATTGAGCATAGGATCCTATAATAAAAGTTTTTACGATTACGAAACTCCCATCCCATGACTCAAATTTAACGGAAATACATTTAGTTTCTCTTGAAAATAACTAAGTTCAATTCCTTTTAAGTATAAATACTACGTTGTGTTAAAATTCGTGCTTCCTGAGTAAGCATGGGTGTTTAATTTGAAGAAGAACGAAAAACCAGGAGTGAAAACTGGAGTTTATCGCTTATTAACAGTTTGTATCCACGATACTGATTATGTTATGGCCAATTTCTTGGGAATCTGACATGTAGGATAAAGAAGAACCGACGTAAATAGGTACATACATCCTTGAAATGCCCGTAAAGTTGGATCTCCCTACCGATTGACGATGTTGTTACTGACTATTGAATTCTTGAATTCTATACTGCTAATCGGTTGGTTTCCAGGGAATCACACTCGTAACATAAAAAGAAAAACCGACGCAATATTTTTCGAAATATTCATAAAGTACGAACGTGAAGAGTTTTATCATGTGTTACTGAATATTTCACATCAAGAAAGCATAGATTTATGACTTTGAGTCGCAGGTGTACATGGATAAAAACTCTTAATTTCTTAACTTTCCTTTGCCTGATAACCTCCCTGTAAACCGTTTTTTTTAATTTTATGTACTCGTATATTTTATAGGCCCACCTAGTGTTATTATGAATTTGGGTGAGACGTTGCTATTTGTGTACTGTTTTTGACCTATTCTAATTTGTTGTATCATCTTTGGTGACAGTCTGTTTACCTCAATCGTTCTCACGCAATAAGTTCTTGTCTTCTTCACGGTGTAGGTATGGCATCAGCAGAGCATCCCACGCTTTAAGTTTCCATACGCCATCATCGCAGCTGATTCAGTTATGTGAAAGGATAACTGTACCCACGCTTTCTGGGAGCATATCTTGGTTTACCAATACTCCGTACAAGAGATACTAGGCATGACTAAGTTTTTTAAGCAATGTCGTACATTCCTTATACTAGCACCTACCTGCTTCTCGCTTGCAGTGAGTCACACACAGACAATCCTACTCAGCTGCACCCGGGCTTCCTTAAAAGTTCTCTCTCAAACTGCTGAACTACTCGTATGGCTTCTGTGCGAGTGGCATTCGTAAAGCCATTTAAATCCCTAAAATACACATTGAGCTTCCATCAATAACACTCTAAGATAACTTTTAAATTGTGATATTTACTTCTACATATGTAGATAAATATTAGGTTAAACTAAAAAACACCAAATGTAGTTAAAGATTTTACCTCTAATAGACCATCAAAGCTTCCCCAATGAATACGTACAATTATTTTGCCATTTCGACAGCGTGAATGATGGACACGTAGTTAACTTAAACGTAATGTCTCGCCTCACACTGTATTCACTCCTGAATAACAAATTTTCCCGTATATCGTCACAAAGTAGCGAAGACCAACGCACAACGATGCCGTCCAGTGTGGTAGTTGAACTGCGACCAACTTCCTGCCAGATTTCCTGAATGCTTCACGCCCCACCCAGTGATTCCCAAGTTTTAAAAATACAACAAAGGTTTGACAGGTCATTGCTAGGTACCGCTCTCTACACATTATTTCATTATTATACGGCAACGTGTAAATTTGAATTTTTAAATTTACAGGGATTTATGTCATTGTGTATTATGGTACAAAATTCATGAATTTAATGTTTTTAAGAAAACATAGCTCGTGAGCTTCTAGAACTCATTTTTAACGTGTTATGTGCTACTCTACACACTGATCTAATTTGTTCACTTGTACTCCACTCTCATTTTTACAGCTATGATAACGACTAAGGTACGATAACAAATACAAATTTCCTGAATAAATTATGGAAAATCCTACTGGGAACTGGACTGAGTGACCTGTTCAAGCCGAGACATTCACAACAGGAAGCTGGGCAAATATTCTCAGAGTTGCAGGGCTGCATCTACGATTTTGTCAGGTAGAATGTAATTGCATGCCTAATCCGCTTTGAAAAAGCCGATATTTACAGATATTTATAAACTGAAGCAGCACTGTTAGTCCGTAATCTGAGTTTATCATATTCAGTCACCAACTGAAGTCGGATGCAGGAGAAAATTCGAAATCAAAATCTTTGAATATTAATTTAAAATATCTTTCAATTGTATTTCCAATTGAACTAAAAATGGCTCTGGACTGAATATTCACCTTTAATTCACGTAGGACCTTATGTTTAAAACAAACAATATCTTACGAATTTAAAGTGTTTTTGCAACAGTTTCTGTCATGATTGTAGGTGTTACACAAACAGTGATTAGCTGACGAAGAGGACGCACGTTACTCACGAACATGCCCTCACCTGCCAATTACAGGACATAAAATCGAACTGAAAACATCGCTACAACACTAGAAATCGTGATCAGTGAATCGGTTTGCTTTTCGAACAGACTATTCTAGATTTCACTGGGAAAATGAGGTCTGGCCCTGAATGTTTTTAAATTATTTACTCTGTTTCATTTCATTCAATTAAATACTAGTTTATTAAACAAAATTATGTGCGTCTCTAGCACATACCCACACTTTCTATAAATTTACAAGTTACAGCAACACAAATTCCACTTCTAATTTGTAGACATTCTTCCATAATCCAACGTTAACTCATTGAGTCGACCTATTTAATTTTTAATGGCCAGATTAAAATTGCTATAAAATATACCATAAGATAAGTGCAATTTCAACAGATCCACACAACCTTACGACGACAGCTATAAAAGAGCATCTTACCTGAATGACGTTGGTGATTAACATGGTGGTTGGTTACGGTGAGGTGATCAGAAATAAAATACTTTCACCTGTCAACTTCTGTCATAAGGTGTACACTTTTTTGTATTTGAGTTGTTTAATTCAAACTTTGAAAGCAACTAAATGACAAAAAACTGATTTAAAAAATGAAACATAAATCATAAACTACAAAAAATACCTTCTCATATACTTCCTTGTCTTACAAGAACAGAATTTGGGACTGAACTGAATGATTTTTTTTTATAATTTTCAATTCACAGAGTTGCAGTTTTAGCTTCTCAGCCGGTCTCGCACAGTTGAACACAGCGCCACCTGTAAAAAAATAAAAGATATAGTTTAGTTTCCCACTATTCAAGTTTAATTCAAAGCAGAATTTCTCACTCAATTTTTTCACACGAAGTTTACGTGCAATTTTCTATGTAGCACGTGAGCAACAGACGCGCTCAACATGCCGGTGTTGACAAAATGTGTCTCAGAAGTTCTGTGATTTCAAAGAGCTCCAGCAAACGCACAACCAGACACTCTGTGTGTTTAGCCTCTTTCAAAAGAACAGCGCAAATGCATGCATCCATACTCTCGTTATTTTTCTTTTAAAGAGAAATTAATTGAACATGAAGCTAAATTCAAATGTTTTCGGTAGTTTTTCATTAGTTTAAAGCCGTCCGTTTTCCTCTCGAAATTATTCGTAGTCTAAAAAAAATAGAGAGTCATTACATGTTCTTCTTTCCATGACGTGTAAATTCTAATCGTATGCAACAGAATATTCAATATTAACTGTAACACAAAAGATCAATACGCTATTGCCTGACAATGAATTCAGTTTTTCTTTGAATTTAAGCAATTTCATGAAAAAGTAAATAAAAAGAATTGCAATGTACTTCAATCAGTAAAAAATTATTTTACGCCGATATGTTTACAATAAATAATCTCAAATTATCCTCATGAACATACTTCAAAAACATACCTCTTTAATGCATTGAGAACCCGTATGAAGAAATTTGATAAAACAAATTCGCTTACTTTGTGTTCTGTTTATTATATTAATGCGTTCAACGTTTTGCCATCGTATCCGTTCAATGAATCTATCGTTAGTGTACGACACAGCAAAGGTGTAATTCCCGGATCACCTCAAGACAGCAAACTTTCAGCTTCTGCGACGGCACAGCCTGCCACACTGGCGTGAAAGAGCTTGAGCAAACTCGCACAGACAAAATAGAGAGTCAAGGAGAAGAAAGAAACGGAAACCAAAGCAATGGATTCATTCAACGAAATAGAAATTGAGAACGATAAAATTTAAGGTCACCTACGCTACAAACCTAAGCCCTCAACTGTCTCTTGCAGCTGTAAATATTGCAGATTTTTGTGCAAGCGAATAAGACAGTCTAATTTTTCGCCACCCCATCGATAAATTCATTAAATTATTGATAACAAGGAAAAAATTGTAGACAAGTACAGATGCTCTGATGAAAAAATTAGACTGGAATTGCACGCATTTCACACAATCCCAGAGAAGCGTAGTCCCGAGACTCGCTGAAGAATTGTTCCCTTAAACCTGACCGTCACTTAACTGTACCGTGTGAGGTGACGCGCTGATTAACATAATTAGGATGTTTAAACTAATAGTTAAAATGAGTTGCACGACATCATAGCGTATACAAGTGCATGAGAAAATGGATCTCATTGAAACATAGTGAAATTTTGCTGTACTTAACTCTCGCGAAACGGAAGAAGAACCTTAGCTGTTCCCGCACACAAAAGTAGCGCGCGCGCTTTCATCTAAAACTTCATTAGAGTACGCACATCGGAGAAACTATCTATCCAACTCGGGCAAAAAAGAAAAATCTCTTCATAATCGACAGTTAATCTTTTCATCATAGGAAAATCTACGTATCAATCTATTAGGCTAATAAGAATTATATCAAATCTATTAATTCCTCTTGCGTAGAATGCGCTCATTGTAGGAAATACTAATAAAATGACCGTCCACCCTCCGTCCATCCGGTGCGCACAGCTAGCGGACGCCTGACCCAGATCTCGGCACGGCCGCGACCGCGCGCGAGTGACAGAGGCGGACTGTAGCGACCCGAGCTCGGCGCGCACTTCTGTCAGAGAATGTATGCGCTTGTGAACACAGTCTTCAATGCGGGTCGTGATATTCGAACTACAATGATTTCTTCCATGTCAGGAATAATGATATTTTTTGATATTTTAAGTGAAATTTATGCTCAGGATTTAATTTTCTTTAGATACGTAGACGGAATATGATAAATCGACTGAGTGTCAAGATTTACGTTTAAATTCTATTCCTAGATTAAATCACTAAACATCTTGTGTAAAAGAATGTTGAAGTTTATTGGCTAAAACTAAAGCCTAATTTAAGTTTTTGAAATTTAAATTAAGAAACCGACTTCATAATAACATAAGTGGAAATTTACTCCTCCCACCCCTTAATATATTTTGAGATTATAAAATATCACTTTTATTGCGTTGCATGAAACAACAACACACAATCGTCTGTTAACTACCGCACGTGTGTACAGCTCACACTCCTCAATCGCTTATTCTCTGAACCTTAAATAGATGTGCACTTTCTTGTAAATCTACAGAAAATGACTGAGAGTACATGTTACCAATATTTTCTCTGTCAATTCTGATACACTAAGCTGTTGAGCCATGTATATTTTTATTGTAACATTTTGATGCCTTCGCGCATTGCTTAGGCCCCTTTACTATCAATTGGTCCATCAAAAATTAGAGAAATTTTGAATTCCTCCAACTTAACGACTGGATGGCACAGCTAGGATAGCGCGTTATGATTTTGATTGATCTCCAAGTATTTCACCTGCCGAGTCTCTTGAATGATGAAGCATGCGCTTCATTCTCCAAGTAATCTGAAAAAACTACTTCTGTCCTACTGTCAATAAAATTAGACGTTAGCTTTTTTGCTCCACTAATATGAGTTGGTGAGAGACATTAAACTAAATATTTACACAACGCTGTGTGGATTTGTTTTAGAAACAAAGTTGTTGAAAAAATGTTTGGAAAGGAAATGTAGTCTAACTGTTCGCATTCATTCACAGTGACATGAGAGTCGCGACTGGAGATACAGAAGGCAGAGCTGAGCAAGACCGCACGTGGAGATTTAACAAAAAATCTTTTAGAAAAGTCATCAGTCCTAAGCCAAAGCTTTTTTTCAGCGAAGCTCTGAACGCCTCGAAGAAAGTTTTTCATTGAAGCGGGAAGAGAGACAAGCAAAAACGATGGTCGGAACATTTTTGAGAACTTCAACATTATTTGAAACGAAAATATCGGAGACTGCACGAATTAATGAAGTGTGCATTTAGCAAATTTTGCAACAGTTGAACGAAATACAAGAGAACGTGAATTCGTATAATTCCTCGGAGAAATCGCTTCCAACTCAATTTCCCGCACGAGCTTTAAAAAATTAAACAAACATTCAACAGAGAAGGAAGTAAAAGATGGCTTACGATTACGATTAAAAAATATATTTAATGACCGTATTAAAATATTGGATGTTCGACAATTTACGATTTCTACGAAAGAAAACTATTACTCTGCTTCTTCTTAACCGAAACGTCTTTTCGCTGATATCAATATTAGTAGAGCAAAAAATTGGATTAGATCAGTGCATAAATCCACGTATTACTTTTCCAAGACTTTTCAATCCTCAGCAGGCATGATTGCCATAGTAAAAAGTGCTAATCATTTCAGATTCTACTGAAGTCAGAGTAGTGCGTCAAAACTATATACTTAGTGTGGACTCAACGCTCAAATTGGGATTCATGGCTTTTTATATTATCAGGCAGTTAAAAAATCTGAATACGTGGGATCATTTCTCGAAGGAGGGTACGAAAGCATTTCGAATCAGAAATTGCCTAAAACATTCCTAGCAAATCAGGATATATGTGTGCATAAACAATTGAATTATCGAAATTTTAACAAATCTCAGTTTTTCAGTCCTTAGTCTCTTCACATACCATTGAACCTAAAATAGTTTCACATGGTTATTTACCAACCAGAATTCGATAAATATGATTCCCAAATTTTCGACGCGTAATAGAGCGTTTCTTTATGCACCCGATCTGACGCAGCGGTTGTTCCCAATTTCTTTTCTACCCTTTCTTTCTAAATGGTTTCTTCCAATCTTAAATAGCTGTTAAAGAAGTGGTGTCGTATAGATCATTTTTTTTATTTTTTTCAGTTCAACAGGTTTAAAACAATCAACCTTGCTAATAAAACGTAGAATTTTAGTTTTAACATGCCGATGCAAATAAACTATTACAGCACTTTCAAACGCCCTAAACAAGATTAAGACGGAGGATAAGTAATAATATAACGCCACCGCGTACTTACTTCATACTCTTGGTAGCTACTCTGAAAACA
>VOMN01070193.1:0-16591 GCA_014899125.1 Orchestia grillus | reverse complement strand
TACAGAGCCTGCAAAATCAGCTGCAGAAACGATCACATTTAGTCTCAGACTAAATTGATGAAGGCTTTATTTTTAGCGCACATTTCAACCTTGTAAGTTTGAACAATCGTGTTGCATTGCCATGTGACACCCTACGATCGAGTTTAAACTCATCCAACATGAAATTTTACGGTATACATGTTAAATAATAATTTTTCGTGAGCAAAAAATATCATGAGTTATGGCTGAAATATGTATGAATGTTTACCTGCGCTTGTCCCAGTATCGCGCCTGAAGGTATCTCGTATAATTAAAGAATGATCCTTTTCAAAGTACGAGTTAACAATAGTTCATCAGCGTACCGATCGTTTCGGAACACCCTTACAATGCATGTTTCAAACAAAACGCACTCTCGCTCTCACTCAATGACTGCAGTTCAAAGAGTAGAGCGGCCTTAATGTAGGTCTTTATGATACGAATATATATTTACCTCCGCTTGAGATAGTCAGCCGTGATACCTATCACAGGGACACGTCCGTGCTTCTGGCGAATAACGTGCGTTCGTATTAATAAATGCAACTGATAAACTCCTCAACAAACTATCCCCAGATATCTTGCGTCGTTGCATCCACACGGTCACTTTCGGTTACACAGACCGTGTGAATGCACCGTCGGCCTTCTCGGGGTGATGCGTTCAGGGGTCAAGCGAACACCTCAAAGCCACAGCAGACTTTCCTAATTTCAAGAAGACGAAAGCTAACCAGGATTGTGTGAGTCGTACAGTGCGTAGTTGTTACCAGATCAGCCGTGACCCGTTGGGTCAAATAAAATTTATCAAAATCAAAATGTGTCCAGAAATATATCCTATGCAGTTAAGTCGGTATCCACAATGCAGGATTCAACGAAGAATATAAATTTCGAATATCTCAGATCCGACAGACGAACTGAAGAATCATTCTGAAGAGTCACTCGAGTCATTTATAACCTACTTTCATACGTACTGTATTGAAGTAGTAATTTTATTTGGAGTTGCTTATAATTTTGTAAAAGAATTGGTGTTATTACACACGTTCGGTAAAAAAGCACCTCAACATTAATTGAAAAATGTTTCTGTTCAGTTTTTATCGATTTATACCGCTCATAATGAGCATTTGTATATTTTATTATTCGAAACAAATAAATTAGACACGCTGCTAGGTGATGTAGTTTCTTAAATTTTACGACCGATTATTTGACAGATTCATCGTCTATACGTGGATGATAGCATAGTTATTTTTTGGAAGATATAGTTTAACACTCGTTTTTGGAATTGTAACATCTATGTAAAATTAAGCAATTATGAAGACAATTTCGTGTGCAAAAACTATTTCGAAACTGAATCAATTTACAAATAAATACAGAAATCCTCATGTGGTATAGTAAAGTAGAGATCAATGAACGATGTACTTGTCCTTAGATCTCTGAGGAAATTGAATTAATCGATGCTGAAAACCTTAAACTGAGAATTTAAAGTATTTCTGTGCCGTACGCGATCTTCCAACTTTGATTCAAGTTTTTTCATGAAAAATTGTGTGAATCACTATTGCTGTCCTTGAGACTCATCCTCATTACGATTTGTCTGAGAATAGCAGGTCTGCACATCTTATGTTCATTTTGACATTTTAAAAACTGTTGTTAAGTACGACGGCCTTGAACTGGTACCATCTTTTAAAATGGATGACTTGCGCATTTTTATCAGTTTTTCTCAACCCATAATTTTCAATACCATAGTTTCGAGTGCATTCACTAATCGCTTTTTTTCCCCCGTTTTTCGTATTCGTGTGCAGGAGCTATGAGTGAAAATTCTAAGCCCAGGTGCTTCCACTCATTTGAATTTAAAAGCTCGTTGGTCTCACTCATTATGTGCTTGAATGTTTGTTGGTTTCGCTCGCTATATATTTAAAATCAAGGTTAATTGTTTTCACTCATTATGTGTTTAGAAGTTGATTGGCTTCACTCATTAAGTGCTTTAAAGTTGATTGATTTCACTCAATATGCGCTTAAAAATTGATTGGTTTCACTCATAATGTGTTACAAACATCGTTAAATTAACGTACACGTTGAATTCCGCGAGAGTCACAAGTGATTTTAAGGTCGAATAACACAAAATCATTGCACAAGGTTACGCTTTGAAATATACTTAATTTCGGTCAAGTTTTGCGCCATCGCGCCAGAAAAAACAAGAGCTGAGCAGGTCGGTTCTTTAGAGGAGATCTTGAAGCAAAGTTCAAAGAGGCGCAACACTGAAAGCTACATCTACGCCACCTTTGTGACGCTCATGAGGTCACTAGTGAGGTGAGATGGCATAAAGACACCTTAATGAAGCTCTCAGGGTCTGAAGTGATCTAAAGAGGCATAGAAACTTTCCGGGTCACAAGAAAAATGAGGAGCTCGAGGGACGCTTTAATGAAGCTTCACTCTAACTCCCTCTCATAACAAGCTCTGAAGCAGCGGAGAGGTCAGGCATCGCTCTGAAATATTTTAAAATTGGGACTTTCTTGAAAAAATGTCAACTTGAACGCAGCACGATAAGGCTCGTAACTCCTCATTTTAATGATGAGAATTAGTGGTCGAATTATATCATATAACTAACTCATCACTGAAACGAAAATACTACGGTGTTTCGTTTTACGCATTTGAGTTGGATCATTCATACATATTCCTACTTTACTTCTCCCCATCAATAAATAAATAAAATAAGTGACATAAATCTCAAGGTTGGGCAAAATTCTACATGTCAAGGCATGTAGACGTTCCAGCAAATGATCAGGCAAAAAAGTGAGACAGGGTACACGCTACGAAAGCAGTTAGCGTGGCCTCCCTGTACGATCTTACAGTGAGTGCGTAAGTAGTGAAGTTAATATGACAGAAATTAATAGAATAATGCGATGGGTTTCAAAGGAAATCGTGAATTCTTGTGCTCTCGAATGTAAAAAAAATTGACTCGCTGACAGCTTCGTATATTAATGTTTTTTTTTTAAATTGGTATGCAAAAGCAAAGTATTTAGGGAAGGTGTTAAATGTTCATGGGGGAAAAGCACGGTTTCCTCATTTCGTTGCAACGAAACAAAAAGAAAGCAGAGATAATTTTAATGCAAGCCCTTTGCTTCTGGAGTCATGTTAATGAACTTTCAAATGTACTTTTATTCAATGCAATACCAGTATTAAAAGTAAGGTACCATGCAGAACCAAAATTTCATACAAATGGTGAACGTTCTCTTCGGCTACGCAACACAACGAGTTGAAAATTCCGTCTAATTTCCACGTATGCAACATTTAATTTCCAAAAATAAAACCATGCTGCATAGTGGTATCTGGGGGTGTTTTCTCTATCGCAAAACATAGGTCTGCATCACTCTGAGGCGACAAAGTAAAGTCACATGATTACCTCAAGGTCCAAATTATGCCTACTCACTTTCCAGTAGAGTTACATAATACGTGCACTGGTGATAGTACTTGATGGGAATTTTCAGGAGATCAAAACTCGCACCTACTGCGCTCATATCGTCAAGAAGCAGTTCACTGAGCATGAAGGATCGTCAAATTTCTTGGAATGGTCTTCACTATCTTCAGATTTTTACTCAGTCAAGAATTTATGAGAAGAGCTTAATAAGGATATGCGCCTCGTAGCCTTTTCCTTCGATTTTTTTTTTAAGATACAACAACAACTGATAAAATTAAAAGTGCAGTTATCATGAATATTAAGGAGGATGGTAGCTGTATTTCGTTCACACGAAGGCTCCATAAGTTTTAAAAATAAACGGTTTTTTATTACTCTTTGCTTCTATGAATTGCACAACAAATGCCATGGAAAACTTGGATAATGATTCAATGGATTTTAAAGATATTCGCTAGTTGTGGACATTCTGTGAACCAATGTAAGTGTCGTAGTACCTAAAGTTCTAAAACAATGGACAACAGTAAGTTGAAATCGATCAATTAGGGACCATATTAGATGAGTAATATAGCAGGTTGAAAAGGCTGCATTCGAGAATACTGCCCATCTTTGCAGAGATTTTTCTCATCCGGGGTGAATTCTGTCATCTTTCTCTGAATGGACCTTGTTGAAAACGAAACGTGGGAAAACGAGTTCCATTTACTGATTGAATTTCGATTTGAAAACTTCCAAAAGAGAGCACTGTTGTCGAGTGCGATTTAGAAACAACGTGAGACAATTGTGTTGAGTCTTTAGATTGTTGAAATAAATACAAACTTTTATTCCATTCAACCCTAATTTCTATTCCTTACACCAAATTGAATAATTCATTCTAATTAACGGTGACGTTCACGTTATTTGTAACACGCATTTCACGCTTGCGTTGCATATGCCTGCATATTTTCCAGCAATATTTTCACATGTTGGATTTATGAATATGTAGTTACGATTTTAGGTAAGATCTCGAATTAGTTATAAAGATTTCTTTTCTGATTCTAGTTTCTAAACAGCCGAAAATTTCAGATGGAAAATTTTCCCTTTCCCTCACGATTTTCATCACTACTACATGAGTCAGAGTAAAAGTTCATGATTAAAATAGCACTAACTCAGAAGTCAGCCGAATCCGGGGCATAAATTTCCACCCAGTTCTCTCTTTATCTCTAAAAGTACCAGACTGTTATGTCGTCCGAAGTACTAACGATGATATTTGATAAATCAACTCTGCAAACGTGAAGAAGGGAGTCACCCTGATTTCTTCATTCGCACGGTGCTCCAGTTCATTACAAACTGCTCCGTAATTCCTCTCGTGTTAAATGAACCAACCATGTACTTGGACGGCGTTCGTCGCGAGACTGCAGCCTTCAGGGCACTTTGTGCTAATATTTGGCGTAAACAACCCTGATATTTGGCCGGCAGACGACGGAGACATCAAAGCGATCTGAGAGTGCAGCTCTTCTCGTGCCTTCGTTAAAGCAAGCTGCGCTCGATGCGATGAAGTAGACATTTTTACAGCGTTCCTCTGTCACTCGATCTCCCTGCAAGGCGTCCAGCGAACCATTTGCACGCTGAGCTTTAAGTTGGCTGGTCTTGAGGGCTAAGTAGTGAGAACGAAGCTGGGCAGGTCGGGTGCTATAGTTTTTTAGAGGAGGAATAAAGACTGTTTTTGTGCGAACAGAGAGAGAGAGTCCTTTTAGTCATGAACAAGTAATAGAGGAAAAAATCTTTAATGTCCTGTTTTATGCAAATTTGAAAGTATTCTAAAATATCGAAGAAGTGTGCCGTAATTTAGAGATTCCATCAATACAGTATACATCGTTTGAGCTTAACTGAAACCTTCTTCGTTCATGGAATACATAATTTAAGAAATCGTAAGTTTTTAGTCTACTTGACATTTGCTAATGGCTAAAGTGCTCTTTCGCAATCCCCCCTCCGCGCCGAGAGCGTTGAAGGCATAATTTGAGGCACGACGCACGGCTGCGTCACGCAGCCTGTGCCATGAATGCCCTCACTGCTAAATGCAATCGCTTCGAGTTGGTCCTGGTTTCTAAAACTTCTTATTTTTGAAAGACCAGTTTGTGTGACCCCAGCGTACAAAAGTTCTATGATTTCAGGGACACTCCCCTTACCCATGCTCTCGTCTACTCACTGAAGCCTGCTGATATGAGCTGGACGGCTTTCAGGAATTGGACGCTAAAGAGGCCAAACTTTTAGGGACCCTTGTAATAAAACGGTATTTATTTAAATGGAAATCTCGTTTTAATTGACAATGCAGCTCAAGATAATTGTTCATTTTGATGCTAATGTCTCAGGAATCGTCGCTCATAGGAGTCTTCATGTTGTTTTGGGAGTTCTTTGCTTTTCGATCGTTGTTTATTGACAGTATGATTTTGGAGGTGATATCTATTAGGAAACGAGACGTCTAGGCGTTTTCCTCCTTAGAATAATTTCCCATAGTAAGCTATTTCCTTTGAGAAGTCCTAAAATTTAGGAGTACCTTTTATTTACGTATGTCCGTCGTTCATGCCAAAATAAACTTATCAATGATTTTACGAGCGATGTACTCTGGATCTCCTACTAAGTCCTGGCTTTGAATTTGAAGGAGCAATTTCCTCGAAAATATATCCGACTTCAATATACTCTTTTGATATGCGGGCACTTTAATGGTCCCACTGAAACAAAGGTTTGAACTTTCGGAGCAATTTCCTTTTGAGGATATCTGAATAATTTAATGTTAATGGCATCCGTACCACTTCATGCAAAAAATGAAAATTTACAGAGCGTGAAGAGTAAATTTGAGAATATTTTAAATCTTAGTTTTCCAATTTTTCTAATAATATCTGTGGCTCAATTATGTGCTAGACGTGACCTGAAAATGAAGCCCTATTGCGGAAGACGTCGTAATATTTTAACTACACGCACGAAGGAAAGACACTCATTGTTATTCAACTATTTGAGGAGGCGTGGGGAGTTGCTTGCTTCGTTGGGGACGAGAAGAAATTCATGGTTGTTTATGAGGCCGGGAACCTAACAAACTCAAAGACAATTGCTTGGACTAAGAAGTTTCTCCAGTCATGGAGAGTTAAAGTCCGGTCTCAGCCGTGGTGCTTGCAGGTGTTGCGAGCGCTGGAAAAGCCAGGATCCCTCGTTTGTTGAAGCAGGACTTGAGAGCAACGCTGCTGAGTAGCAGTGATACTGGAGTCAGTCATGCTGCTCTGGGTTCAGAGTTATGCTGCCCTGGGTTCAGAGTCATGCTGCTCTGGGCTCAGAGTCATGCTACCCTGGGTTCAGAAGACCTACGATACAAAGCAAGTAATGTGCGTTCAAGACTCGGCGCCCGATATCATTAGCCCGAAAAATTGGCATCTCATTAACGAAAAGTATCTACTTCTAGCCCGCAAGTTTTGAATCCTTGGTATTGGGAAAAAGTTAAAAAAGAGTCTAATGATCAACTTCACGACATTGTCCAGTCCCTGAAGTCGGCCATCAAGCGAGGATGTCGATATCCAGGAGGTCATCAACACAGAGGGCTCACATATTGAAATGATTCCAAATCTTTAAACCAATATTTTAGTAGAAATTAAATAACTTTCAATATCTACTAATCATGAACCCTGAACCCTGGACCTAAAAGCTAATGTATATCACGTAGGATAGTTCTTGCATCTTGCTTTATTCTTAGCGTACATAAAGCTTTAATTTGCCGTTTTGGTGCTTGCAATTCACTATTTACACCAGGTAGACTTCCTTCTATTCGCAGGGAAAATTCTGATCCAAAATTTAATTTCTTTCGTGTTAAGTTAATTCGTAAAGAGAAGCTGCCTGGAAAATGAAAGTTTCTGTCGTCCGTTGTAGAATGTCATCCTTGCGAAGTATCGACTATGTTCAGTTTTTTGGTCTGGTCATTCTTTTTTATGACCTGATCTATTTCAATTTCGAAACACTCGACTTTCCAGTGTGACAATATGCCTCAATGCCTCCTGAACCAGTCACGCTTGTGGACGCTGTTCTTTTTTCCTAATTTCAATGGACAGGACTTTTAATTTGAGCAATAGGTACGCGCAGGTAATTATGTTTTTTGATGAAAGTACAAACTTGTACTGTACGGAAGATATTAATTGAGGATGTGAAAGTAAGGTAGCATTAGTTGGCAACCACGTGTGTGAATATTGGATTGTTTTTGCGTGAAATAAATTAGAAATATTTATAGTACTTTTAATAAGTTAACGTTCTAATAGATTCGTGCAAGGATACGCTTGCAAACCAAAGCTAGCGCCTTTGTTTCGTAAATTGAAAAAATGCTTTCGTTTTTTTGTTAAGTGAGGAGTCTATTACGATCTAAAGCTCGATAAAATCACCTATAAATACATGGTCTCCCATAAGTAAGTGACCCTTTTAATTACGGTACCAAATTTTAATCAGATACTGTGCAACTCGGAGATGGTGAGTTTAATACGATGAATTGTTAAGCAAATATGAAATTTTTAGTGCAAAAAAGTTAAGGCCGTGTCAAAATGGACTCGTCACGCAACTGAAGGACAGGCTGTGTCATACCTCACAAGGCTGACAAACATTGATACATCAATCTGATTTTGACTGAGCTGTTGTGACGTGAAAAGCTCCTTTCGACATCTGCTTCTCGGTTATTGACGCAGTTTCTCCTCCAATAGATCCGTGGCAGTCAACACCGCAGTCCCACTTCGCTCATAGTTATATGTTTCGTGTTTTGCTTGCATGCAGAATCATCAGCCTAGGTTTAGATCGTCTCAAAATCATCTAAGGTGATCATCATGGCATTAACTTTGAATAGTCTCCTATCTTTAAAGCTTCCCTTTATACATATGAGGCATAGAATGTCACGTGACTATTTAGTGACCTATTTGATCGCTGTTTATAAGTTCTATAGGGAGATTATGATAACGGAATTAGAAATAATCTATGATACGTTCTGAAATGATGGAAGGAATTTGAATAACTGAGAAATAACAGATTCCTGAGACTTACAAGTTTATTTTAATTACTTATTGAAGACGATATTGTCCAGTGCAGAGGCTGTTCATTACGGTTCTTGTGAGCTCTTGTCCAATTAGCTGGATTTCTGCCTTGAGTTGGTGTAGATCTGTCGGCTTATCACGGTAAACTCTTCTTTTTAGATACACCCTAAGGATACAAAGGTTTTAAATAAAACTGGGATATCTCCGAATTTCATAGATGCTGTACTTTTAAAAAAAATTTCAACATAATTGAAGTTTATGAAGATTCTTTTTGGTCGTGTCAATAAAACTCACCCTGTATTAATGGGTCTTCCGCTGTATTTCGAGTCCTTTGAAAAATCTGCATTGTGAAAAAAGAAGCGCCAAATCAACATACAGTAATTAGAGCTCTGGTGAAAAGATGGCTTCAACTTCCGTAGATTCCATGTAAAAATAAGAGTCCCATCTAGACCACTAGAAACAATCCAACATTTTAGCATTTCAATAGTATACAGCACTTATCTTCGCGTGAGCAGTTGGGTCATTTTTTTCAATTAAAAATAATTAGATTATGTCCAGCATATATCAACTGATGCTAAAGCATTGACCAGAGCGAAAAAAGGTATTCAGATCAGTATGATATGGATACCTCCAATCACACGAGACTCATGCCGCGGCAGCTCTATATTCTGAGATGCGTCCATCATCTCGTCTGTGAGATGCGAAAAATCTTAAGCTGGTTATGAAGCATGTCTCAAAAAAGTAGACTCATTCTCAAATTATTATAACTCAAAAATTGATTAATATATTTTCGTTCTGTAAAGGCCTTTTTATTATTGAATCTTTCTCAATAAATGTTTGAAATTTCATTTAATTTATATTAATTGCATCAATTATAATAATCATTTTAGTGACAGTAGTTAAAAACACGTAAGCGCAAAGAAGTTAAATGACTTAACAGGATGTGATTATTTCTTATGGAGACATTTAATGAACAAAGTTTATGCAACACCTCCAATAAATTGGGATGACTTACGAAGGCGTATCACAAATACAGTTGACAACTTGAAGGCTAACCCAGACCGCATCAAAAGGGCAGTGGGAAGAAAGTGAACAGACGCAGAGATTTGCAGCAATAGGAATGGGGGCCAAGGTGAAGGAAGAGGATATTCAAGATAATTGGGGAGAATGTAAACTCAAGACAATTGGGAGAACGTAAATTCAAAATAATTTTGGAGAATGAAAATTGGTTCCTGTTTTTTATTTTAAATGCATCTTATTATCAAAGAAAAAATATTTATTACAATTTTTGTTCCATTCATATCTGCGTAATATGTAATTATTTTAATTCTTGAGCAAACCTGTTTTTGACTATCGTTACTAAGATGATTATTGAAGTTGATTTGATTAATGGTAATTAGATGAAATTTAAAACATTTATTTATTTAGAAAGATTTAATAATGAAAATGTTATTTACTGAACAAAAATGTATTAATAATTTTTTTAATAATAATAATTTGAAAATGCGTATACTTTTTCTGGGATATACTGCATGTCGTCAAGAAAAGAGAAAAACAAAACTTTTTTAAATATTACAGACATTCGACCAAGAAATTATAATCTGAGATACGATTATGTGCTTGTTATGGACCTTTCTTTGTATTAATTCTGATCCAGCCTTTTTATCGCAATGTAATTACATGGGAGCTTGACTACAAAGCTACAAGCAATCAAGCGAAGAAAATAAGTTCATCAGAGTTTCAGCAGTACAATAGATAGCAACGTGGGCAAATGGTCGCCTCTCAATATCTATATATCACACCGGCTCCACGCAGCTGGTATCGTATTTTCACCGGAGAGCTTCAGGACGTGTTCCTGACTTAGCGAGAAGTATAAATTGTGCCCTATAAATATGAAGAAAGAGTGAATAGTTGGTTTATCTTGAATGAAAATGGTTGTTACGTAAGTGAACGGCCTTAGTATTTCAAATTGATGGAGATATTTAACCGCATTCACATGTAATCTATTGCCATCACTTACGGGCTGTAAAAGCAACAAACAGCGCTGAAAATTAAACCATCGTTTTAAGCAAACGAGAAAATGTTAGACATGGGTTCTTAAAGTTATGATGTTAGTATTATTAGATGATGTTGTAGAAAATATCATATCATGCGAAAATATAAGTACAAGGCCCGTGTAATCGACATAGATTGGATAAACGTGAGGGCACAACTTTTTGAAGTACGAAAGTTCATTAATACAGCATCCTTCTTGGTCCACCCTGCGTTTCTATTTACTTCACAACAAGCAACGTTAATAAATTCTAAGACGAGGTTGAAACGCAATCTCGGCTCGCCCAAAAAATTAGAGTTCGAAATAAAATGAGGGAGGCCGTCTTCGTTCAAATCACTGGAGCGGTAACTAACGCCTGCGTCACAAGTAAATTCCTAAGCGAGCCTCAATTTCGCGGCCTCTTCGGAAGACGACATTGACATATTTGTGCATGACAGAGAACATATTGCGCCGCACGGCAGCCAAGGTGCAGCAAATGCCCCGCCAGAATGTATAGCCCAGCCGCTCTGGATTGCTGCTCTTGTGCTCGAAAATTCTGAGCTCGATGTGGGAAAACATTTCCAGCTTCTGATACTTGAATTATATACCATGAGGAGAGTGATGTATATAGGATACTGCCACGGTCGCCTAAGACGCATGTGGTGATTTGCGTTTTTGACTTTGGGGCAATTGAAAGTGATCCAGATGATGACTTTTGGGAACATTTTCCTCACTTTTTTCACTTGTTTAGAGTTAGGTTCTAGAAATAGAGAATCAAATGATTGCTGTAAGGCTTATTTGCATGGCGTTTTTAATAGTGAAGTTTTGCTTAAGACGAACAAAAGAAAAAAAAGAATTAGTAACTTTTCATACCTTTATTAAAACTGTAACCATGTGACGCCATAAAAAAAACAAGAATTGAATTAACTTTACTTATCAACCGCAAAATGAAAGAAGGAACGAGGCAAAAATTCCCAAATTCAAAAATGTGTTCGTTCTCGTACTCGTAACACTTGGAAAATTAATTTTAATGAACCTCGTTAGCGAATGGGTAACGTCCAAAATAATCTATCCAGTTCGTCTATTTCCCATGCCCATTTGATGCCAACGGAGACGAAAGGTTTGTCAAAATGTTCTCAAATTCTCAGTGAAAGCTTAAGGCGATATTCTGAATTCACTTCAACTGCCTATGTTATCGACCACATTCTTACGGACGAGTCGTGTAACATTTTCCGATGTTGCCAGCAAGCAGCAGTGGTAAGATCGCAGGGAATCAGTGTCGCATGAGGGTGAGTTCAGATTGGTTAAAAAAGCGACATCCTCTAAATTACGTGCCTTGAGAAAACATGGACGACAGCCTTCGCTGGTCTCACAAAATTTTTCAAAATGGTTGACCTGTTTGGATCAAATTTGGAAGGGAAGTCAAAACATAGGCGTGGTCGATGATATATTTTCAAGAAAAATAGAATTTGTGAGTAGATAAAAACCTTTTCTCTACAAGCTTTTGATTTTCTTAAAAATCATTATTGGGCAGAGACATCCAAAGTTCAAATTTTAAAATTGACATACGTATGAAAATTGTGAATTCTGGATGCGGGACTTGGAGATGAGCTATACAATGAGAATAAAAATAAGGCACCTAGTGCAAAATAAACAAATCAGCAGATCCGGAGGGGTCATTTAAATTTGAATTATTAATAAAAATATAAATGTATTCTAGTATCCACAGGTCCAAGTCCTTGCAATGACCAACAATTTCAAATTTCACATCATGAATAGTATCGTCTAATTTCAGTGCTTCGTTCCGAATTTAACTTTAACTTTAATTAATTGTCCTGGTCGGCTGGAAACTCCCTATGTTGACTCTCTTTGTCCTTCAATGGCTTCAGGGCTTCGCCTATACATACAGACTGCAGGACACTGATCGCATTGATATCCCACTGTATAATAATAGCCCAGTGTTGCTTGCTTGGTGGTCCTTCCGTCCGTCCTAAGCTGATAGAGAGACTGTCAGCTAAGGCCATCCGTATTAATGATACTAAAAGTAATATTATTTCATGTCAGAGTTACCGTCATTAGGAGGGTGTTATATGAATTGAACATCATTTGTCCCACCAATTTTAGTGTACCGGGTCTACTAGTTATTTTAGAGTAGCGCGTCTACTAGTTAGAAAAAAAACGATGCAAGTGAAGTAGACAGCACGTCTATAAACGGAAGGTACTTTTAATATAGCCGATTGAATTGAAAGTTATTCTAACTAGGAGCTGCCGGTAGAATCTCCTTACAAAGCACAAAAGTTTTCTATTAGTTCGAAAGCTGCTAGGACAGCGAAACAGTTTATTAACAGAGGCTTTTCGTTCCAGAGGTAATATTTTAGGATTCACGTTAGAAATATTTTCTAATGATTTACAAAAATTCGTTTGAATAAATTTTACATGAGACAAATAGACTGCAAAATAATTTTTTAAGAATGTCAACTGTGCAGCGAAAGATTCATCAGAAGGGCAAATTTTAAAAATTCTTTTGACCAAACGAGTAATCAGATTCAGTTTACATGCAATAGTTAAAAAAGAATCATATCTCATTCTCAAGTTAGTGAACGTCCTCTTTCTCTTAACTGAAGTTTCGAAATGCATCTAGGTTTTTTTTACCTGTACATCTAAAAAGCTTAACAAATTGTTTTCTTCATTTTCGGAGGACAATTTTATGTCAAGATGTTTCTCATTGAGGTATTTAAGGAATTTAGAAACCAGAGTTACATCTTGAAACGGGACAAAGGTATCATCAACATCTTTTGTACCTGACTGGTTCGAATTCAATGGGGCAGTCATTTAGCCATCGTTTTTTTTATAGTGGCGTGAGTAGATGTTAGGTACAAAAATTACATTGATGGTATATCTTTTGTTATAACTCACACTGATTCAAAATACAACATCCCTATACACGTTAGAATGAATACTTGCAGCTATTATGTACATATATACCAATTTAGGGATTTTTGTTATTTCAAGCTCATTTTCGAATGGAATAAAGTTACAATTTCCTATTTGCATTTGAGTATATCACTTCTGCAAATAGCGCATTGTTACAAGACGGTTGATTACACGGGGCTCTATATATATGCATGCAATTAGAAAGTTTGGTTATTCAATTTTCAGCTTCATAGCAAAGGACGGAAAGGGTTGTTTTCCACCACTGAGCCCCTTTTTACTAATAATTGCTTAACTATTTTTATGCAATTTATCAACCATTGTGACACCGTTTTTTTTTAATTTAGCCTTGATAGCTCGCCACTTAACAAATGATTTCTTCATTTCTTGATCCCTGGCCTACAGAATTTTTTAACCGACGTGCCACAATATTTCTACCATTTGCTCCATTTTCTAGATCATTATGACACACTTTTTTTACTCCTGAAAAGCACACAATTTTTTTAACTAGTGTCCTAGATTTAACCCAAATGAAGCACACGACGCATTCATTAAAAGTAATTTCCAAAATGAAAACTCGGCATAAAATTAAACTTGGTTCAATTTGTTTCTATTTCAAAAATTTTCTTGACTCGATTCACAAATGAGCTTGGTCTATTTCATTCCGAAAAATGAAAATTTACGTGAAACATTTACCTTCATGAGTGTCCTCTATTCATACGTACATATGAATTAATAAAATCGTAAACTCATTCCTTTGTTTCTGAGCGTGCATTGAACGCATTTAGTTGGATGTATTACTTCTCTTTTTCATGATTGTGATTCTTAAATTATTAAGGTACGGGAGAGGTGTTGAAGCTTGGGTAGTGTTAACACCGTTGGTGTTACGGTACGGAAGAGGTGTTGAAGCTTGGGTAGTGTTAACACCGTTGATGTTAAAGTACGGGAGAGTTGTTGAAGCTTGCGTAGACTTAATACTATAGGCTAAAGAAACAAAATACCAGTATTATATCTTTTGCGTCGCCGATTTGTCGAGTGACCATGGAACGCTCAAGAACAATTGCCTGACTCGGTTGAAATTCGTCATTTTGCTGTTATTTTCCGTTTCACTAAACAAATAATGAAAACAATAGAATTACGAGCATGAGACGAAGGAGGTGAATCATTCATCTGGATGTCAGGTTATAATGCAGTACTCGCATAATTTTCATCCAGATGCGAATTTTTTAGTATTTGAATATTGCGTTGTGTACTAATACAATTTTTAACGATATTTTTCACTTAAATAAACAATTGCCTAGTTTAGCTTAGATGTATTGATATACTCGGTTAAAATTTGAGAATGAAGAAAAAATTCTCTGTTGTTCCGTAAAGACATTGGTCCTACCGGAGAATATCCGATCGAAAAATTTTATTAGTTTGAATTTGTCTCTATTGTCAAACTTAGACGGAGTTAACGTTCAAAGCACGAGAAATCTGATATTTTTTCTATTAGATATAATTCTACTGCATATGAAATTACCTTTAATTTATTTCTTCCTGCGGGAACGCTTGCAATACCGTGCGATGAGCTTATTATTTAAATGCTTAAGCTTTGTAATTTAGATTCCAATTTGCTTTGCCTGATAATTAAAATGACTTTGGAAATCCATTCATGGACTTACCTTTTAAATATCATCGGCAAATGACATCAGTTAAAATAATATCATCCACAACTGACATCAGTTAGAATAACATCATCCACAACTGACGTCAGTTAGAATGTCATCATCCACAACTGACGTCAGCTAGAATAACATCATCCACAACAGCCGTCAGTTAGAAAAACATCATCCACAACTGACATCAGTTAGAATAACAACATCCACAACTGACATCAGTTAGAATAACAACATCCAAAACTGACATCAGTTAGAATAACAACATCCACAACTGACGTCAGTTGGAATAACATCATCCATTACTGACATCAGTTAGAATAACATCATCCACAACTGACATCAGTTAGAATAACATCCTCCACAACTAACATCAGTTAGAATAATTTTAAGCTGATCCACGTTCCACGCATGACTTCGCCTGGACCTTTTTCAAGCGTGTTTCGTCTCCGTAGCCCCGACACTGGCAGGAAAAAGTGCTCTCGAGGCTTTGATAAATGGGAGGAGAGAAGAGAACCAGCACGCACTCGCAGACAACCCGCCAAAGAAGAGCGGTGTTCTTATCGCCGCCCCTCGTCTTCAGAGGGATTGCAGCTGATGATGACCGACGAGAGTAATCTGAGAAGTAAAAACTGTATCTTATTTTGCCTCATTGTGCTTTTTCCACCTCCTGTTCCGGCTTCGCGTTGCGGTAGGGAAGTTTTTCACCGGGTTTCGGATCATTTTTCAAAGAAAATTGAAAATTTCTTCTGTCGCTCCCACTGAGACTCGACTGAGTGCGTACAGACGCAAGGGGGGTGCGCAAAGACAAGATTTTGGTGCGAGGCTCTGTCGAATAGCGGCCTTAAGTTCTCGTCCACCAGAAAATTAATGATGAGCTCTCAGGACAAAAAAATGTTTCGTTAGTCAAAAAATTTGTTGACATCGATTGTTGTCTCAGTATTTTACTTGGGCAATGCGATGCATGTTTTCATGTTTGTACAAACTTGGTTTTAAAGGACTCAGAATTAAGAAAAATTTTTGCTTGAACCTCTGTACCTTAACTACTATTTGAAAACTTTCCTTGTCCATATAATTATAAACTTATTTCAATCGGCAACCACCTTTTGCATCCCACCTAACACAGCTCCTATTCATTACCACTACAACCATAATTTCCAAAAGAAACCAGAAAAATTCTATAAAATCATTCAACAAATTGCCATCGAAATCAATTGAAAATTGATGACGAACTCTAACGCGACGAAACTTTACCCCACGATGATGACACCAACAGTATTTCAAATAGCTACTTAGACGACCCTCTGGAGAAGCTCCGCTGTGGTTTCCTATTCCATTTAAATAGAAAGAACGGGCCTGGAATTCCACTTCACCACAGGGTCCCCAGAGGGAGCTCTGGGGGAAGAGGGGACTGGGACGCTGTCGCCTCTCGAGTTGACATTGTGTGGCGCAGTACAGGTCAGGGCTGTCGGCTGACTTGTGTAGCTGTGGGTTTGTGGTGAGTGTGTGGGGGTCAGGGCTGTCG
>VOMN01070191.1:0-11061 GCA_014899125.1 Orchestia grillus | reverse complement strand
GTCACGTATGCTATTGGTGCCTTTTAAGTGCGTACGAAGTCGTGCGGGTGCCTGCGTTTACATTATTACAGTGTAGAATACCAAAATAAAGTATCGTTCACGATTTCCCCCACAATAGTCAAGTTACTCTACTACTGTGATTAAGGCGGGTAGTATTCCACTAGCTTCGATAGTCTGATCTATGTATGAAAAGTTTTACGACCGTATGGCATATCGCTCTAGCTAAAGCTAGCGAATGAGAATGGGTTAAACGTTAGTTTAGCACCGAAATAGCTCCTGGGTTCTGGATGTTCATTTTAGCTGTAAAAGAGAATGAGAGTTCAGTATCTCGGAACAATGCACCTATTCATGGAGCTTAATCTAAGAGTATCTATTCAAATGATATTCAACACTTCGACTGCGACATGCGCCGTATATGGTACACGCGATCATCTAACCTATCGTAACGAAGGCACTAACATGTATGAATACAATTTTTTAAGTTATAAAATTTGTCTTCATTACTCGAATGAGCTAGTTTAGATTAGGGAGGAAATGAATAGGATAACCAAATTTGTGACAGCAAAATCTTTCAATTTTAAACTCACAGCGGAATTTTTGGTCGATATGAAATATTTCCTGCGTGAAGAATCGCAGTCAAAGTGTTAAGTTAATGTATGATGGGTACTTCGCGTAAACCTAATAAAGTGCCGAGTGTGTTGGCAGTAGTCTCGAAACCATCGACACTTTGGTCGGGATTCTCCATGCAGGAAAAATTTAATGTCGATATGTATCTTCGTTCTGAATTTAAAAACGAAGGATTTTGTTTGTACACATTTGACTACCTATTAATTTTCCTTCTGATGTAGACTTGCCTATTGAATTAATGAACTCAAATTTCATGGAAATTTAAAAAAATTTCTTCGTATTTTAATACTTTGGTTACGTTAGATTAGATGATTGCGTGTACCATGTATGGTGCACGTCGCAGTTTAAAGGGTTCACAGGGTGCGGAGAAAGTTACCGCAGTAATGAAATAATATCCCAATACTGTATAGTGGCATTCCACAAAACTGGTTGGTCAAAAGAAAGAAAATCAAATTCAATCAATCAATTAATTAATTATTGCCTTTGTTTTTAGGAATTTCTTACTAACTGCGCACGGCGTATCCATAATACGGGGTTCTTTTTTTCAAACCACCCTACATAGTAGTACAGTTTGTCAGTTGCTTGGTGGGTCTCTCCGTCCCCTTATCAATATTTCATACTGAAAAAATATTACTCTAAGCTGCCTTGACGTGTCGTTCATTGGATACAGAATATCGTATCGCAAATGAATGTAATCTAAATTAAATGAAATGTTTCATTTGATTGAGTACGATATGACATTATTTTGTTTGACATAGTTTGATTATGAATAATTGGTTTGAAAATAAAGAATGAGGAGCATTTGAGACCCATTGCATGCTCATCTTAGAAAATACCTTTTATTTTAAGAATAGAATTAATATAATAAGTCCGGTGGCTTTTGTCGTGTCGTGCGACTAGTTCGAATATAAAATATTGTTGAATATTTATGCCACATTGATGGGCTCCATAGCGTACTGGTTAGCGAGATGGCCTCGCAACCGGGACATTCAGAGTTCGATCCTGGCTCAGGCAAGGTATTTCATGCAGCCAGGTAGTACTACCCTTAGGTAAGGAAGTTTAAACCACACATTCCTCACATCCCTCACCACGCCAGTAGTTGTAAGTCATTGAAACCCAACGGGTAAAACGTGTTGGAATTAATGAAGGTTTTTGATTGCCGGAATACTTTTGATCGTGTGCACCAGGTTTCATGTAAAAGTAGGAGTAATAGAGACAGGGATTTACAGATACGTTCAGAAATATGAATGAGAGGAAGCTGTCTCACCAAATCGTAGTCTAAATTCCATTTTCTTGAGCAAATATCTGAGACTAGTGTCCCCATGCTGTCAAAAACGATGGTAAATGTCATAAATTCCTGCATCAGTGTTATAGACTAACTACCTTCTATGACAGGAATATGTACCTGAGAATCTGGACCTGTAAAGTTTTTCATGATGCATTCATTGCGTTAACAAATAGGTAAACTTGCTTGAAAAAAACACCTATAAATTAGAATTATTATTATGTCTAATACTACATTAACCATGGCCCGTTGGGTCATTTTTAATAATGAGATTACTAGTACAGGCCAACAATGACAAAATAAATCTTTTAATACCCTAAGATGCTCTCTTGTTTACGGAAAATCTCATGTGGAATGCGTTTTCAGTATCACTGATACGGACTGCATTCCCTGACACAGTCTCTCTGATTAGGAATACGGACCGGGAATTTTCTTCCGTCTAATTCCGGGGCGGAATTAGAGGAGGGGCGGAGCTGAAATATGTAAATAAACGCACAAGAGTATAATTAGGAACAGTGTATGTGTAGTGGAAGGTATTTTCCAGGGTGTCCGCACTAAAAAGTAACAGAATTGAATACGCTGTAGTTTGTAAATTATTATTGCTAGAAGGCTAAAATAGGTTTGTGAGAAGAGCGAGATCTAATATTGTATTCAATTTCTATATTAATCACTAAAAATTTTGTTATTTAACATTATTTGAGTAGTACTGCTTATGTTTTATAATATTCTGCCAATTAATAACCTTGGAATTTTTCCTGCGGTGCGAGTTTTTGATGACGTTACTTTCTACATGATTTTACTTTCTACTTTCTTTATCATTAATTCAAATCATTAAAATGTTAATGTTGGCTTCCGTCTTCTGATTTTTGAATGCCTGAATTTCTTTTATTTAAATTATAAACTGTGCATTCCAATTAGAGTAATCGGTTTGAACGGTTAAATTTAATTGCCAGACGATTGCCCTGATTTTCTCAGCGAGTAATGAGGCAGCTGATGTAGGAAAGTCAGCACGGACCCAACCTAGCGCTGTGTTGCAACCTTATTTCCATTTCTTATTCTGTAATTTGGTATACTTTATCTCTTGTGTCTAGCAAATATGGTGAAAAAAAATTTTCGTAGAGAGAAATTCCACGAACATTTCGTTCTTACAGTGAATAAATTTCACTATTCACTTAGTCACATTGTGCTGACACCGTCGTACTTGAGTCACAGGTGCAGCAAACCTGAATGCTTTGTGGACTTCGCTACGCTAATTTTGTCCTTATCTTAAACCTATAATTTACATTTTCCGGCTCTGCTACAGTGTGTAGTGCACAATGCATGGAAATATTTTAATTTTTTATTACGCTTGGACACATGGCTTTCAGGCATAACGGTCTGAATGTGCGAGTGGTTTCGAGAGAATCAATACAATTGAAATTTAGAGTCGCGATCGTATTCCGTTGTGTCCTATTGGTGTATGTAACATTTGTGTATTAATAAAAGTCTAGAACTGTGGCCGAATAATTCTTTTTACGGCCAATTTTACACCTCTGTCTGGGAATTAAATTATGTACTTCTTCATTTATTTCCAAGACTGTTCATTTCTTTGCGCATAATTTGGTTAATGTGTACGGGATCCACAAATATCTCATTGAAAACAAGGGACTTACGTAGTCGGGGGAATTCGCAGCTTCATTCGCCTTCATCTACTCGGTGATCCTGACTCGAACACNTAATTCAACAAAATATTCATCAAACGAGGAGGCACACAACAACGAACCTAAAATGGAATCCTTTGAAAAAATGAAGATTCTGGGAAAAATATAAGTATTCGAAAGCAAATGTAGATTCTAGCAGAAAATATGGAAAATTACTGCTAGAAAATATGGAAATTTGAAAATATTTGGGGAAAATTACTTGCCGCGACGAGGTCTCATTCGTTATAATACTAGTGTGTTGTCTATGTGCTCAATACAGAAGGTCTAACAGTCGGGATGGCTACGCAGGTATGGCTACGTAGGTAATACTGCCGACAGCCTTTCTTTTAAATGTGGAAAGGGTTCTTGCAAATTTGTGGCTGACTTTAGGATAAGTTTATCTTGANCAGGTATGGCTACGCAGGTATGGCTACGCAGGTATGGCTACGCAGGTAATACTGCCGACAGCCTTTCTTTTAAATGTAGAAAATGTCTTGCAAATTTGTGGCTGACTTTTGGATAAGTTTGTCTCGAAATGAGTATTGGAAAAGGTTTACTTAGCTGTTGATATATTGCTGGGTAAGGAATTTCCTAAAATTGATTTCGGGATAGCTTTCATGTATTGAAAGTTATTATACGTATAATCTACGTGCGCTTCCACATGTGTGCCGTTATCTTGTACCTAATCTAATCGGCTGCTTGGAGTAGTAGGAGGGGGAGGTTTGTGGTGATAGCCGAATAATAAGCCAGTCATACTATTGATCTTTATTGCTTTGTGGGCTGTTTCGAGGAAGAAATGATTTCATGTCACAAATTCTGGCAGCAAAACGAAGTTGATGTTCTGCGCAACGGGCTGATACAAAATTTTCTGCGCCATTCTGTTTCAAAAACTATTCCTTTAATATCCAGTTTTGTGCATCGTTAGTTCAAAATTTTGCTCAGCGCCATTCCTGCCATTGCAGTGCAGGGAAGGCGTGCTTCTCAAAACACTCTTTTTACGCAATTTAAGGGCCCTTCACACGATCTGTCAAAGTCTGAAGACAGCGTTTGGAGACACTCAAATATGAACGTCGAATAGTCAGGTCGTCGAACGTCTAGGAACTGAACAGTTCCTTGACGTCCGACCTGACTGGAAAATTGAGAGCAAAGCATTCGATGCCCATATTTGGGCGTCTTCGGACATTGTCTTGAGAAATTGACTGATCGTGTGAAGGATCATTTATAATGAATTTACCATGCGCTCCTTGCAGAGGCGTGCATGTCTTTGGGCGTGTAATGGTTTATTAACAGACGTATTGCTTATTGCAGATTCTGGCAGTTAATGTGAATCCTTTTAAAAAATGAAGATTCTGGGAAAAAATTTGGAACATAGAAAAGGAAATGTAGATTCTAGTAGAAAATTTAGATTTGGGCAAGTTGGATGGATTATAAAAAAAGTAGATTAAGGTAAAGAACATAACTCTGATGAACGGTGATTTTGACTGGTATAGATTATAATAAGACCCCCCATAACAAATGGTGTGAAATAGTGATATGTCATCAAAACTTTATTTGATCGTTTTCCTTTGTCCATTTCAGATCTTCTATAGATGTGCAATAAGTGTGACTTGAAATGAATTAATATTTCTGCCACGAGTGACGTGTGTGATGAGTTTTAAATAATTACTTTCGAAGTCCTTCAATTACTTGCTAAAAAGATTCTCCACTACATAAAACAAGGAATTTCAATCTGTGTCGCATGATCAGTTCATGACCGTAACGCAACTGAGGCCTCTCGACAAGCATCTCCTTAGCTAAATCTTGGTTTAATATTGATTTTCCGAAAGCGAACAGAACAGTGCATATTAATTAAAGAAAGTTCACACGACGCTAACATGATCTCCGACTCTCAGGCCACCCTTTTCCCACTCGCTTCCTCTTTGCCCTCTCCCTCCCCACCCCTACCGGCCCCCTATGACGACCCAGCCCTGCTACAGGAGGTCTTCTCGAGCGCAGGTCGACGTACTGTTATCCTCATCAGCCTGGACGCCGTCAAGCACAACATCTCCAGGATAAAGTCCCTGACCACCCCCAATACGGGTCCGTCCACTCCTCTTCTATGTTCTATTTTGTGTTGCCAGTCTAGTATTATGAAGACCTTATAATATCCGTGAGCAATCTGGATGCCAGTCTGAGATCATTTTTTTAGGCTTATTTTGCAAGCCCTAAACGGAATTCGATCCTCTTTACTAAAGCCTCGAGTGCTCCTCGACGCGGACACTCCCACTGTCTATATCTTACAGCCTCGTGTTCAAGTGGAACGATCTTTATACTTTGCCGGTCTATTGTTGGTTTATTTACGAGCATCAAAAATATAAATGTCGTGTGTTGACGTAAAGAAACATCAATACAAGGCAATTACGAAGTTCATTTGCTGGTGCCAGGGTTAAATGTTAACTTTATGAGTGTTTTAAAATATGAACTAAGAATTTTTAGGCATATTTCTGTTTTTCTGTTGCAGGAGCAATTATGTACTAGGCATCATCTCTTGTTCGGTTTGACATAGTGTTGCTTTGCGTTTATTTCTTTTGTTCCTGCCATGGTATACTCATTATTTTCTCTATTACCGTGTATGAAAATATCTTAGTATATGTCAAGTTTTAATGTATCGTCCCAGTGCTATTACAGTTAATGTCTGACTTGAACAAACAGTTGTCAGGTTCAAATAATTCATAACTTGAAGGCCCCTCGAAAGATATAGGCTAGGCAATAGGGTCAGGTTTGTCTATCGTACGCTATGGGGAGACTGGCATCCCCAGGAAGGGACTCTTAGGTTATTTCAGTTATGGATAGGCTTTCGGGACTTCTGTGTTTCGTGCTCAATTAACTTCTGTCAATTTCCACGCCTTTTTCACTACCTTTGCTGTGTGTTTCATTCCTCTTCAGTTTTTACTTTCTATTTCTATACGCAGGGGATCCTGTTTGGGGACACACTTTGTGCAAAGGTTCCGCATGCTTTATAGTACACACTAAATAGTCCCTTCTTTCTCGATGCGACATAGTCCGAGTCACTGAAGCACTGCGCTTTGTACTATGATTAATAATAGTAACCTGTAAGTCAAATGTGTATTTATAACTCAGAATTCGCTGGTTCAAATTAATGTTTACACAACGATGTAAGGCTAAGGGCCCGTCATTCTGTTTTGCAATTGTGTTCATCGTTGCAATGTGGTCACTTGCGAACTGCTATTGTGGCCCGAGAACAACAAACAGCCAATTGTGTGCGGTCTGCCCTGAACTATTCAGGTCTCCTTTGACAAAGAGACCTTATGAAAAGAATGAAGCTTATAACATAATACTCTGGTCGTATTCCTTAGACAATAATTCAGTTCACTTTGTGACTCAGAGGTGATGGCGGTGGTGAAGGGTGCTGCGTGCGGCAGCGGCGTGATGGGAGTGGCGACCGCCGCCGTGGAGGCAGGAGCCAAAGAGCTCGCGGTGGCCACCGTCAGCGAAGGCGTCTTCCTCCGAAAGCAAGGAGTGGCCGTGCCTATCACGGTACTCGGTGGGTCTCGTGTGCAGGCTTTACTCGAGCGTCAGTGTCAAATTGTAACTACTGAAGTTACAGTGATGTTAGGTGCTCAATGTATGTACTCGTAGTTTGTTCAGTAACTGCTGTTAATATCACAGCTCGAGGGGTGTATTTAGAAATATGTTGAAACTTGTTCGTGCACGCAGTTGCGATTTTTTTCTGACATGCAGTAGTTAATCGTTTGTAGAGTTAGCTCTTCTGAGGTGAATTTCGATTTGGTGCATAAGAATTAAAAAAAGGCTAAAGTCCAGTGAAAAACTTTCTTTTCCTATCTCAACTCCATTCATTAATGACGCAATGAAGCTATTTCGTGGCGAATTATTTATTTATTTCAGAAAAGCTAAGCACCGTTACTGAGTGAGTTACAAAATTGGCTATATTTTATACTTAGAATCAAGTTGATATTCATTTTGACCAACTCAAGAGAGGCATATATTAATTTTCTCACAGTAATGCGTTCACAGAAACACAATTGTGACTGCCTTGAGTGGTAACTGCCAGTGTGTGCCGCTTGCTAAGCGAGTGGGCTCCATGGCGTAATGCTAGCGTGCTGGCCTCGTAACCGAGAGGACCCTGGTTCAAATCTCGGCTCAGTCGAAGGCATTTTCACGTTAGCAGAGAGTACTTCCCTTGGAAAAGGAAGTTTAAACCGCACATTCCTCACATCCCTCACTACGCCAGTAGTTGTAAGGCATTGAAAACCCAACGGTAAAACGTGTTGGAATTAATAAAGGTTCTTTTTGTGTGCCTCAGGGAACTTGTGCGCGGAGGAGCTGCCGGACGTGCTCGCCCACCACCTGCACCCCACCCTCGGCTGGACCCGGGCCTTCGAGGGGGTCGACCCGTCCACTCTCAAATACCTGGTCAGTGTGGGGACTCTGTGCGAATATTTGGTGTGATATCTTGCAAATTTTTGGTGGTTTGGTGTGATTACCCTGCATATGTTTGGTGGTTTGGTGTGATTACCCTGCATATGTTTGGTGGCTGTGTGATTACCTTGCAAATGTTTGGTGGTTTGGTGTGATTACCTTGCAAATGTTTGGTGGCTCAGTGTGATTTCCTTGTAAATATTTAGTGGCTCTGTGTGATTACCTTGTGAATATTTGGTGGCTCAGTGTAATTATTTGGCCATTATTTAATGGCTCTTTTTAATTATCTTAAAAATATTTTGTGGCTCAGTGCAATTACTCGGCAAATATTTGGGGACCAAATGTTATTACTTAGCAAAAATTTAAAGACCAAGTGTAGTTACTTTGAAAATATTTGGTAACTCATAGTAATCACTTTATAAGTATTTAGTACTGTGTAATTACTTTGCTAATATTCAGTGAGCCACAAAAATTACACTGCAGATTTGTGGTAAATATCTTACAAATGAATATTGAACAAACATTATTTTACAAATATATGGTGAAACTATATATATGGACCAAGTGAAACTATTTAACAAATATTTAGAGCCAAATTGTAATTATACTACTGAAGTTACAGAAAATGCTCAGTTACTTTTAGTTTATCAATTTCATCAACATTTCTTGCTATGCGAGTACTGTAATTATGTAGACGTTAGGTGTTCGAATGCAGGAAAGCCTCAAAATGTTACTATGCTAGCTTGATTATTAAAAAATATATATTTTAACTAAGCATAAAGTTTTGGCAGGTTTGTTTAGTAGCTAAATGTAACAATGTAACGCATATTTAGTAAGATAATCTAATTTTCATCAAATCATTTTCTAGTAAGATAAGGATTAAATTATTACCAAATGTTTAATAATATTTCATTACTGTCGAAAAATTCTGAATTATTTGGTAGGAAGATACATTGCTATCCGTAATAACTTGGTCACAGTACGATTTAAAAATAATTTGTTGTTAGTATAAATTCTGAGCAAAATAATTTTACAACGACTCCCTTTTCGCTCACCAGTTCGTAGCATCAATGTTAATCACTTTATTAATATTAATAGTGGCAATTATTTACAGAATATATGAAATCATGCCCTTCTTTCTCTTTTCATTACTGAATCAACTTTCTTTAGCATTTAACCTTCTGTATGATATTTTATCGTTTAGTTACGTAAATAAAAAAATAATCAATTACATCCGTTACAAAATTTCATCAATACTTTTCTTTTCCTTCATGTGCAGTATAGCATCCGTGAGCTCTTTAGGGCGTAGCGGCGATGCATCCTATGGGAATCATTCTTACTTTTTTCAATAACGGTTTAAATTTTTTATGCATTTCAAAATCCCACCCACGTCTTTTGTCTAAACATACCAAAAAGTTCGGTGGATCTCGCCCTAGTAGTGAGACCTACTCGCACTACAAACGAGTTCTTACCGCTCAGGACCAATCACGTCTTTTGTCTAAACACACCAAAAAGTTCGATGGATTTCGCCCTAGTAGTAGAACCTACTCGCACTACAAACGAGTTCCTACCGCTCAGGACCAAAGCCCGCTGGAGGTGCACGTGGAGATCGACACGGGCATGTCCCGCTACGGAACCCAGCCTGAGGACCTGTCCTCCGTCATGGCCGCCCTCCACAAGCTGGGTGTCAAGGTGCGGTCGCTCTACACCCACTTCCAGTCGGCCATCACTAAGCCAGAGCTGAACCAGCGCCAGTACGACTGCTTCGTGGCCGCCACAAAACCCTTCCCGTGAGACCCATTACCTTGCACGTCGAACGAGTGAGAAGGAACGATGTTGCTGTCCTGCTAGCAAAGTTTCTTGTAAAGCAGTTCAGCTATATTCATGGAGTTTTTAAACTTCGGCTCTTTGTTTTGAAATGATTATTTGGATATTACTCGTACGACGTTTCTTCTCATGCGTTACTGAAGGATGACTGATTTTCTTACGAGATTGGCATCAATTTGCCGCTCGTTGTGTGCTGTGATATCTAAAACTTTCCTTTCAGTTTCATACAAGAGGTTAAAAAATTATTAGGTTTAGGTCTTTAATCCTTCGAAATTGCTCTAATTCATGTAAATCATTCGACTTATTTTAGTGTTTTCGTTTATTTTAGTTAATGTTATCGCTCTCGTGCATCAATGTTCATGAGTGCTAGATTGAACTAGCGATGAAATCAAATAATTAAAAAAACTAAAAAAAATGGCTATCCCACAATATACTAATACAGTTTTTGCTCGCTTGGTCGGTCGGTTGGTTGGTTGGTCCGTCCCTCAACTATTTAGCTAGGAGAAAATCCCAGGTCTATATTGAGCATCTTAAGAATTTAAAATCATTTGTCCCGCCATTTTTGGCGGGGCGCGTCTATTAGTCTTGTAAGAATAATACAAATGCACGTTGAATGGCGAATAATGATGTTTAGTTACGCACTGATTGATGTGGGTAGTGATATCCCCGGCACGCCGCGGCTACCACGGGGTGCGTGGAGAGCATTGGTGCCGAGCTCAACCTGGTGAGGCCTGGAGGTGCCGTCACGGGACTCTGCACTGGTGGGTGTCTGGCTGGGGGCGCAGTGGGGTGTGGGAATAAACCACAGTTATTCCCACACCCTTGTTGGTGTGGGAATAAACCGGCAGGCTGGACTTGATGTGAAGAAATAAACTAGTAGGTGGGATAAACATTGAAGGGATAGCCCACAGGCTGGACTTCGAGTGATTGAATAGACTAAAAAGCCCACTAACAGTGAAGGAATAGACCAGTAGAATTTCATGAGCCAGAAACGCCGTCGCTAAACTCGAGCTGTGTGGGCGGTGTTCACTAGTCAGTTGCCTGTGTGGCTCTCGCTGTCTCAATTGAGCTGTTTTTTGCAATTTTTTTAAATATCGGATGATTTTTCAGGTTTTATGTAAATTAGAAAACTAAAGGGTGTTTCACAATTATTTTAAATTTTCAAATATTTAATACTCATTAAGTATTGATCGTAGATACTTA
>VOMN01070182.1:0-26786 GCA_014899125.1 Orchestia grillus | reverse complement strand
AGTGCAGTTCGACTACATTCATATTCACAAAGCTGTTGATTTCAGGGTATCGTGATGTGTTCCACTTTAGCTATTAAAACCAATATTGGATAGATGTTGGGCGCACTTTCTAAGCTGGCCGAATTTTAATGTTGTGCTTACGGAAGATTTCGCCCAAAACACAAAATGCCTAACTAAATTTGTCTACTAGCACATGGAATGAAAAGTCTACATTGTTTGACTACTGGTATAAAATAAAACGAGTGTATAAATAATATTTTATGCTCTATTGATCAGGAGTGACGCTAACTTGATCTGTCAAGTCGCAGTTCCGAAGTTTATACAGTTGCAGGAGCTGTCAAAAATTTGCAAGCACGACACTGAATTTGACAAATAAATAGCTTGAAATAAATTATTTAATGTAATCTAGTCCATGAAATTAATTTTTTCTATTAAGAATATCTGAATTGAAGGGCCGAATTTCAGAGTGGTTTCTTTCATTTCCGCAGGAAGACACATTAAAAAAAAAGAATGCAAAGATATCCTCTTTAGCTGTGCATTTGTTAGTCACAAAACTCCTTTGATTCGATCTGGCTTTTAAGATTACGCTTTTGTATATATGCAAATCATACGAATGCGCAGCTGTAATACACCGCTCTATTAAATTACAGTAACAAACACGCTACAAACAACGAGTACAGTTTATAATAATTTAGTTACTCATTCTAATGTCGCATGCAACCCCTAAAGTGAAACGGAGCTACCAAGTGAAAGTCAAGGGAAGAAAATTAAACAGTCTCAAAAGAAAAAGTGATAGGTCTTGGTGTAGAAATGACAGTTTTTATAATAAATATATATGCTACTCGTACCTTCGTATGATTTTAAAAATTTGTATATTCATTTCTGATCACTATTAGGACATTTCAATTGAAAAATTACGCATATTTAAACTTATGCAACAATATTTTGTATGTATATATACATATATATATGTAGTTAAATAAAAACTCCCCGAATGTAGAGTAAATTGTTATCCTTCAAGTATTTCTTTCGCAGATTTTGTTCCGCAAATTATCATTATGCATCTGCACTAAATACAGTTATGTATGAAACAGAAATTTCCGCTGCTGCGCCTGCAGGGTACTTTCGACGTGCGAAAACAGTCTACAACGCGTAAACATCACGCTCGGCAATAAACGCTCCGAAGCCAAACCGAATCCTGTGACGAAAGCACAGAGCGCCTCGAGAACAGATATCACGAGGACGCAACAAAATCCAGCAATAGAAAGTAAATAAATACTTAATTTACACCGACCTATTAGAAACGCCGCTCGCTTGGGAGGAGCCTGGGCTTCTCAGACGAGGACCGTCAATAAAACCATGTGGTTTCCCGCAATACGAGAAACCTCGGATATCTATATACCACCCCCCTCTCAATATTTTTCCTCCCCACTAAATACGTTGAAATATGGCATCGTCGCACCTATCTTCTCGAACCTTCCTTGGGTGATATGGCAACGTGTCCGTCGGGGCATTTAAAGAGCGCCCACGCAAGCGGCCGGACCAACGGCGTTAGAAGAGCGGACGACGTCGGAAGAGAGACTCAAGTACTCGAGAAGCGTTGAGCGTTGGGTAAACTCAATTGAGTCTAAAGCAGATCAAGAAGAGAGTTTGGTCGTACAATGTTAGGATATTGTTGTAAAATAGGGAGAATTGTGTTTGACGGAATTAACGGATATATGTACCCCTCATTTCGATTTGTCTTAGAGTAGCCTGCTCGCTTAAAGCACCCAGTACTCGTGTTAAGTTACAGTACTTGGTTGTTCAAAGCTCAAGTCGATGGCCTGTCATCATACTCGTTAAATCTCTCCCAGGATTAATTGCCTATTCAGCTCCTATAGAGCTACTAAACCGACTGCGTGAGGCGCTTGCGTACTGATCATTGTTACCGAGTTCCAGTTATGGATATTGGTCTAACTTGTGTTTGTTGTACAACTCCCGAAGCTCTTGAAAGACTGCTGTCCGATTAATTTCTGAACTTACTTCTAAAACTTGAGGTATTTTCCTTCATACCTTACTGAGGGCATATGGAAACACGTGCCTAGTCTATTGGGAAACACGCTACCATAAATGTTGGTATCCTGTGCCACGAGATGAACTTACAATGACATTGGTAAAACCAGTAAGCCTCATGGTAAAACCAATACGCGCCACCACTGCCCTTTCGAGCACGTTTGACGCTGCAGCCTCTCGCCTCAAGCCCACTGCGTCACAATATAAGATTGAGAACTATCAAATAAATTCGTTCACGTGACACTAAAAAAAGTTTCTCCAGTTATTCTTTTCATTGAGTTATCGTTTTCCGCGAGATGACTTCTGACTGCATTTATTCTAATTACTGATCTAGAATATTGAAACGCAACACAGCACCTAAGCTGGTATCACTGTTTATATATTATGGCTAAATACATTTGGAAAGTGTAATAAATTCTACGAATGCAGAGTATATTACAACCATTCCAGTGTAAGTTGAAAACTTACCAAAAAATCGTGAAATTTCTCCTCCGTTACTCACAGTGGAACGAGAATATGATTATGTATTTTCATTGACGCCTAGTTTCCGTGGAGGCAAAGGCCTCCACCTTTCTCCATGTCATATTCTATCCGCGTCCACCTCTCACTTCACTCTACGACTTTCACAATGCTGCTTCAGCTTCAACGCTGGTGATAATAAATTGAAGACTTAGATTGAACTACTGAAGCTTTCATTTGAATTTGTTTTCAAGCTACTCAAGCAAATTTAATTTTATAATTGTGTTCTGAATTGAATGCAGATAGAAAGTCTAACAGCGAAATTCACTCATCAGCTAGTTTGATATGATACTGAGTACTGATTATCAAAGATTCTTACCCAAGTGGTGTTCAAGGATTTAAGTGTGTTTCAAACCTGAATATTTCAGCTCAATAATCTGAACTTGCAGCTGTACCCAGGGCACCTGGCTTGGGTGTTCCCCAAGAACACCCCGTACTCCAAGATGCTCTCCGGGGAGCTGCGGAGGCTTGTCGAGTCAGGTGTTTTCTTGAAGATCTACAGGGACTACGTGGTGGTAATCCCTGAAGATCAGGATGTAAGTAACGCGAATCCCACATTAGAATAGTTTTATTTTTTATTAAAAAGACTATTTTTTATTCCTTCGTAGTTATTTGTAGAGCCTGACGTAGCAGGAGTGGAAGAGTTTGTTAGATAGTTATGATGAGGCCATCCCTCGGTGTTATCTCTCATTAGTTGAAACAAGTAAGCATCCTTTAGAGCACCTCACTTAATTCAAACTTCTTTGCCTTTATTGAGCGAGAGCTCCTGGCTGCCCTCTGGCTGCAGGCTTCAGAGACTTGCTGGCTCAACGGGGCCTTCTATTGCGCTGGCCCAAATCACCAATAATTGCAGATGAAGAAGCAAGGAGTACGTTCTAAATAATATTCTTATGCCGAATACTGTCGCATGTCACTTAAGGAGCAATCCAAAAATGGTCCATTAGGCTCCTCCCTTTTGATATATATTCCGGATTTTAGAACACCTTCTCAGCTTTGCGTAGGGATACTTTTCTCATACGGCTTTTATTTCGCTCAACGTTTTGAAGTATATGGAGGTAGAACTGTTGCTGAAATGTCCGAATAATTGTTCACGTGTTATCGGTTTTAAACAATGATATATTGTTCTTAACTATTTATGCTTTGTGAAAGATAAAGTTCACTGCAACTGATTCACTTTTAAATATTAGTCCACATCAATAATTTTTCCCAAATTTTGAATTAGGTTCTTGTAATCAAAGAAACATATTTTGATCGTTTTTCCAATGTCTCGAAAGAAGCAGATATAACATAAAGTATAATTTCCGATAAACAAATTTTCAATTCGATTCACGTTACTTATTTTTTTGCCCTAGAACGATAGTTTACCTTTTGTATGTTTCAATACAGAGAATGCGAAATGTTGACAGATTGAAAAAAAATCGGGAGATTTTTAAACATAGGCCCCAATTTTTTCAGTTTTTTTCTGATTTTCGTGCATAATAGTTTGAAACGGGATGGTTCACTGAGCTGCTGTGAGGCGAACGCAAGCTATCTCCTAATTTATGCTCCCATATGCAGCGTAGCACTCGCAGCACTTGGTTAGAACCATTATAATTTTATTTTATACTGCAAAGATGCACCGATTGTAGGCAAATAATATGGGACGACATCAAGCGTATATTTTTCAACTCTCTTCGCTCGTAGAGCAGTAGTATGTTAAAATGTACGTATCAAAGAACGTTTGCAATAAAAGTAATTTTCCATTATTTGAACAAACTCTATTGGAAAAATCTCCTTTAAGTAGCTTTCCTAACGATATATTGAAAAGAACTACGAAACTTTTGAAAAATAATGATAAAAATGCTGCCCCAAAACTTCCTGTGATCGAAGCCCTTAGAATTTACGTTTGTAAGAAAAATTTGATTCATCAAATTAATATCTGTTTAGTTAAGTGAATTTCTCTGTGGGGTGCTAATGCTATGGAAGTCTGATAACATTTTTTAAATTCTAGTAACAATGTCGTAGGCTGAAAAGTGCTCCCGGCATGTAGTAGATGTGATACAAATTTATATTACTGGAAAGAGGTTTTTGGGAAAACTCCTGAAACATAAATGGGGAAAATATTCTCCAAGGAAGTCATCAAAAATTACTCTCACGAAAAGTCATCTGCGGAAATAATTATGAGTACGTATTTCTGGGATATTCTTGTCCAAGACAGTAATCGGAAATGTTATAAGAGAAATGTTCTCTGAAAATTACTAAGCTGCTAGCAAAACAACAGCACTGATTGCTTCACGACTGGAGCTCAACCTCTCTCCGCAGGGATCTGAAGCCAAGCCCATTCGGGTCCAACACCTGCAGGGCCCTTTCCTGATCCTGGGCCTGGGCGCCCTGGCTTCTCTTGCGGCCTTCGTTGGGGAGCTGCTGGTTCCCAGGTGCTACTCCCCTCCCTCAACCTCCCCCCACAGGCCACCCAAAGACAGCACCGTGGGTCAGGATCGCCTCCAGCCCAGCAGTGCCAGCGAGGGAGCTGGTGCATGATCAGGGTCTACCCTCCGCAACGCTCTCGACTGTTGCGTTTTATTCGGGAAGCGCATCGTCTCTGTGCCGTGCACCAGCTCTGCTAGTGTCGTTACTACCCATCTGACCAATATCTAATGAAGAATGAGGTTCTCTCAAACATCAATATTATTTCTCTTAAAAATAGGATTTGCACCAGTATTATGCAAATATGTCTGAAACACATAACGTAACAATGGATAGTAATGCTAGTATTTCCGTGGTACTTGGTAACATCAGCTATATCCGCACGTTTTCTCTCGCTCACTGAAAAGTTTTCAACTTGCTCCAAAGGGCTCTTACGAGATTTTAAAAGTTTCCAAACCACATGGTCGATGAGAGTTGCATAACAATTTCATTATCCGTCATCTTGCCTCATCCTTGCCGATGCCGCAGCCAACTCGTGTTTCATAACTCTAGACTGAATTCCAAGTCGTTGAATACAACAGTACTCCCACCCACGTTTTAGTTAGAAAAAGTGTTTAATGTTGCAGTGATTTAGGTACACTGTAACGTACTGTGGTATTTTCTATTTCGAACCGAAGACTGGTCCAATTAAAATCTTTTCGGCTTACGGGGCAGCTCAGGACAAACAATTAATAAGTTTATGTTCAATTACACATGTGCAATACATATTTCAAATATTTTTTTAGCGATCGACTGAACTTGTCCAAATGATTTTACTTTTACTTGTCGAAAAAATCTTACTTTGAATCGTGTATCCAAATGATTCCACTTCTGACTGTAGAAAATATCTTACTTTGAGTCTAGTACCTTTTCTGTCTCTTCCCCATGATGCAAGCAATCTATTGAGACTTATTACATTTTCTAAATAATTTTTGCGTCAGTACTATTCTAGAGTGTGTTAGGTTGATTTGACGATTGTAAAATTTTCCCCATAGTTCTAGTGCAATTAACTCGGCGCTACAGAAGCGTTGAAAAGCGAAATGGCCCTATGGGATGATTTGGACTTCAAAATTGACGAAGGCACCACAACATAGTCTTTTCAATAAATCCAGGAAAATCGGAAAATATGTGTAGTGCCAACGAATTTCAGGAGTCGTCATTTTCTCTCTGAGAAAAGCTGCTTTTCAAACAATCTTCAAAAAAGTGAGTGAAACGTAATCTTTTGAAGAAGCCTTAATTGGTTAGCTTTTAATTTGCGCAAAACATGGCGGACGAAGCGAAAAAAATATGATGTAATTGGTAACATCCAATCAAAAGTATTTGACTTAACTCAAGGAGTTCCTCAAGGACCTTTTTAAGGATCCCTCTCGTTTGTTATATTCATTAATGATATTTTTGTATCAATTTCATACTTTAAATTCATATTTTTCGGTAATGCTAACACTTTTTTAATGCTCTCTCAAATGAAACCCGGACAGAGACAAATGAAATAAACGGATATTTGCAAAGTATTGTGATGTGTCACACAGAAAATGAAATGTGCACCAATATTGTTAAACAACGTACATAATATATTCCCATAAGTTGAATGCACGTCTTCTGAGTATCAAAATCGGTGATTGCCACATTTAAGAAACTAATTCATCTAAATTTCTGGATATGTTCATCAATACAAATCTATCCTATAAAGAGCACATACCACATATTGGCGCTAAACTATCGAAATCCATTGGCATTCTTAATTAAGTTGAAAATGTACTGATGTATAAAGCGTTGTAAAAAGTATATAGAGCATTTATTCATACATACCTCAAGCTATTCATCTACATGTATATTAATTCATCATGTAAGCATGGCATGATACAAATCGAAATGAAACAAATGTACTTTTTACATTACAAAGAAGAGCCATTTGAGGGACGAGAAACTTGGATACAATGATAATCCCAGCGCCTCAGAAAAGTACTTGAAAATTTAGGACTTTTGAACTCTATTAATTTTCCCATTGTACGGTCGTGTACAAAACATTGACAAATCAAAGCGATAAAGATCTGACGCAATTTGTGTCTGCTCAAAATGGCCATCATGATGATTTGATCAGTAACCGAAAAAATTTACAGCATGCTCCACTATTACTCCGAAAATCAGATCACAGTTTTTTAAGGCAGTGTATAAAGCTTGGTACTCCTTGCCTACCGCCATTTGGGAGATAAGTTCTCTTAAGACAATCAAGGTAAATCAGGAATCTTATTTCTTATCTAGGTATCGATGAATGTTATTTTTAAAGCATATTCTCTCACCCTGAATGAAAATTTTAATACCACTAAGTTGTGAGAAAGTTAATTTAATTTGCATATATTATAAAATATACTGCGTTGTATATGGTAGATATTAAGTAATTCCTAATTTTAATCTTATCTATATTTTCACTATATTCATTACTTAATCATTCCTGAGTACGTTACGGATAAGTTAGTAGGTAGCTTAAATGTAAACGGATCCCAAGTGACGGATCCATGTACCTGCAACAAGGTGTCTGTATCAGTTTTCCGCTAGAATTTTAGTCATCTCTAACTACTTACTATGGGCACAGCTAGGGAACGTTATTATAGATTGCAACTGAACTTTCAAACCGAAAACATAAGCCAGATACGCAGATGACCGTTTCCCAGGAGTAAAAAGCCTGGATCATTTCCCCCAGTTAATGCAAGTCTTTGAATTTCAATTCATCCTTAACTTTACGTAAGAGTTTGAAATTGACAAAAAATAAATTTTCTGGTGTACATCGAGGCTGGTGAAACTTGTTTCAAGACATCTGGAAACGAAGAACCGTTTACCTTTGGGATTTACATTTATGCTAATATTGAAGACCCTCAGCGATATAAGGAATTCACAGCATATGCAACATTTTTCAAAATAACATTTGTTTAACACTTGAAAACTTGTGACAAACTGTTATCAATAACAGCTACTCTAATTAAGTTTTCAACAGCCAACTCGAATGATTCATAAATAGAAAAATAAGAACTTTAATTTAGAAGTCAAATCATCTGTTACCCATTAAATTTTCTCGCCTTCACGTAGTTCAATTTTCGCTAAACAGTTTTCACTCGGGCACCTCTAAATGAGTTTCCAAATTTTAATTTAAAACTTTTCGTACGATGAGAAATTGATTTTTTTTTAAGTTTTCATTGATGTCAAGATGTGCACAAAAGACACGCGAGAGGCGTCGTCTGGGGATTTTAGAAATATGCTGGGCCAGCCCCTTTATTCCTTAAACAGTAGTGTTAGTCTTCGAATTTTAAAATTTTAAAAATCAATAAAACTGAGTCACAAATAAATATATCATGACTTCTGATAAGAGTTATATAATTTATAAAATTATATCACATAGGTATAAAATGTAAGGCGTCTATGCAGGGTGTCCGCTACAAAAAGAGCCGATTTTAAAACACTGTAGCATGTGAATTATTAGTGGTAAAAGATTGAACTAGGTCTCATTAAAAATAGGAGGATTTAAAGTTTTATCATGCTTTCGATGCAGTAAACATTCAAGTATATCTGATGAACTTCAATTTCATCCGCGGTTTATTATGTCCCGCATGTCACATATTCTAGGAATAGCTTATTCTGTCTTTCGCTCTAACAGCGGAAGTTTACACAGTAAAGCTTTGAACTCGCAACGCACCAGTTAATTAATATGCATCTTGCAAGGACTAAATAGTGCAATTTTTAAATCGTTCTGCCGTACTACAACTCTAATTCAAATTATTAATGTCCCATTCTGCACAATTCGTAACTAGTTGACCTATCTTACGTATTATAAAATTAAGGATGTTCTTTCTAAATTCAAAACTGCACTCTTTGAACTTAGAGAGATATACAATTAAAAGTTTCAATTCGACTTCCACACTTAATTTTAAGGCTTTTGTCTTACTGTTTGAAAACTCGATTGAACCATGCTCTGCATGTGACTGATTTCGGAATAAACGATTTTCCTTTTTTCTTCCTTTCTTTTATAATATTCCGATGAATCATGATTTTTTAGTTATCATTTTGCGGTCTACCTTATGCATAAGAGAATCCAAGTTGAAATAGGTTATTTCTGCACTGTTTAATTTTATTTGAGATGTTCGTCGAGTTAATATATCACTTTTCGTGCTATCATAATTCGAACGTGACTTCCACCCGTAATTTTAAAGTTGTGGTCTAACTGATCGCAATCAGAAGTTCCATTGCGACTTCCACCTTTTAATTTAAAGGCTGTAAATTTTAACGTGACCTCCACGCGTGATTTTAAAGTTGTACTCACTGATCACAATCAGAAGTGTCACTTGAAGTTCACATTTTAATTTTAAGACTGTAATTTTATTGATTGAAAACCCGATGTACCCGAACTATGTGAATGAGATCGGAATAAAAGATTTTTCTATATTTCCTTTCTTCTAATATAATACATATTTTTGTGTCACCATTTATTTACGCACTGAAGGAATTATATCGGAAAAAATTTCCTGGTCCAGATTCTCGGGTCCGTATTCCTAATCAGCGAGATTATGTGAGCGAAAGCAGCCCGTATCCGTGCTACAGAAAATTAGATTATTTCACGTGAGATTTCCCGTCTGCCCGTCATTTGTGACGGGGTGGAGACGGTAGGAGTTGTAATTCGCCAGACCTACAGTAATACTACGGTTTTCAAAGCTCGCAGAAGCACCGCTCGCAATGTCAAACACTATTTAGTGAGCTTCAGTTTGAATGAAAGATTTAGATTCAAATGAATCAAACTTCCCATTATTTTGAAACCTCATTATTTAAAAGCTTCCATTTGTCAGGAAAATGCGCGGCCCAGTCTCGTCGCTGGCTGAGACCTGCAGCGGTGCCATCTCCAGCAATTCCAAGTTCTTGTAATGTATACTTGAATGTAACCAGCAAACGCTGGGAATTGTCTATCTGATTCAAAATCGTTTGGACGTATGCATTCTCCACCTAAAACAAATGCGATAAAAATTTAAAAATGAAATTTTCAGCAAGGGCTAATTATATGCTGAATATCAGTCGTAGTAAATATAGAATAATATACCTTGTGCTCAATTTTTACGCTACATGTTTCTTTGTAATTTAAAGTACAATTGACACACCTTTGTAAGAAACAATGAATATCAATGATTTAGCTATATCATATGCTTTTACATTTTATTTAGCTACATGGATAATATTAATCTTCATATGTATACCTGCATTCATTTTTCTACATATCCACATTTCAAAATAAATTTAAAGAAATGTAGTATTGATATCCTTACCAAGACCGCCTGCAATATTTCCTATCACATAAATTTGTTAGAAGTACAGAATTTGAAATGAAGTAATCAAATAAAATGTGATATTTTAATATTATTTGAATGTATTTTAATTTGGAATAGATTTTTAAAATTCAAAATTGATTTATCTTAAATTTGAAATTGATTTCTTTCAAATTGAAATTAATTTCTTTTCATTTGAATTTGATTTATTTTAAATTTAAAATTGATTTCTTTTAATTTGAAACTGATCTTTTTCAATTTGAAATCGGCTTATTTTGATTTGAAATTGATTTACCTTAAATTTAAAACTGAAAATGTGTAGGTACAAAAGATTTGTTGCTGATGCAGTCTACAGCCGTACCTTGGGGTACCACAAGGAAGGAAAGTAAAAGCGTGTTGATATGGACCGATTAATGAAGAATTGGGGTCAATGACACGCGCTGTCTTTTGCTACTGGTACTGCAGGAGGGCTGTTTGATATTCGAATAAGAATTAGTTGGAGTCCTATTCTATGGAGTTCGAGGGATCCCGTTGTGAATAACCCTCGACACCAAATGACTTTTTTTTTAATTTTTACGCTCACATGTCTCACCATTCCTGCTCACGCTCGCTCATGTTTCCTGTGTGCTTGCTGCTTTCGGGGCAATTCTGAGCGATGCGACTGAAATAAATATGTGAAAGGGCTATCAAAATTCCTTTTCACATTGGAAAATTCACAAGAATTTTTTTACCTTTAGAAAAATATGCGTTGACTTTCTTAAATTCACCCCACCGGAATAGGCCTCAGTGATTTGAATAAACGCCAAATATAAAGAGTATTTATTATAATCCATATTATTTATTATAACCATTGTTGATAATTATAATCAATATTATTGGTTTTTATCAGTATTAACTGTTGTAATCGGTATTATTTTCTTAAAATCATTATTAATTATTATTATCAGTATTTTTAATTATGATCAGTATTATAACGAATATTTTTTAACACACCAACTTACCAGCCTCACACTCCCACCTAGCAGGACGCACCCAGTCCGTGTGTGTTGCCCGCTGACGTCACGCGCTGCTGAACGCGTAAAGTGGAAGTTCCGACGCGCTGATGTGGGTGCCCGTGCGCGTCCTGGTCTCATTAGGCGCGTTGCCGACACGCACTCTAGCGCGTCAACCTACGCGCCACGCAAGCATCACGCGGCAAAGTACCGGCGGTGACAGGAGTGTTGCACCACAACGGTCGGGGTCCTGACTACACCGAGCGCTAGATCGGTTCCAGCCGACAACAGACAACAACAAGGTGACCACAAACAACAACGTGACCACAATAGCAACAAAAAACATGGTGACTGCAAAAACAAGGTAACCACAAAAACAATGTGACCACAAACAGCAACAAGATGACCACAAAAAAGTAAGGTGACCACAAGCAACAGAAAACAATAAGGTGACCACAAACAACAAGATGACCACAAACAAAAACAAAGCAACAAGGTGACAAACAACAACAATGTGACAAACAAACAAAAGGTGACAAACAACAACAGGGTGACAAACAACAACAAGGTGACAAACAACAACAAGGTGCCAACAGACAACAACAAAACAGCAAGGTAACCACAAACAACAGAAAACAACAAGGTGACCACAAACAGCAACAACAACAAGGTGACCACAAACAACACCAACAAGGTGACCACAAACAACAGCAAGGTGACCACAAACAGTAACAACAACAAGGTGATCACAAACAGCAACAAGAACAACAACAAGGTCACCACAAATAACAGAAAACAACAAGGTGACCACAAACAACAACAACAACAAGGTGACCACAAACAGCAGCAACAACAAAGTGACCACAACCAACAACAACAACAAGGTGACCACAAACAGCAACAACAACACAGGTCGTCGCGACGTCTCAATCCCGCAGCGCGCGACATCGATTTGCGCGCCGCAGTCGGGCTGTGACGGCACGTGACCGTCCNCTCGCCCGTACCACCCTTCCTACCTGTCCCACCCATACTACCAGTCCTGCCCGTCCCGCCAGGGCCCGTGACGGGAGGGACGGGCGGGACGGGCTCATTTGGCCGCAAAAATCCGTAATTGCACCTCGGCTCAGGCGGCGCCAGGAGGCCACCGCAGGGGAGGTGGTAATGTGGCGCCTCCATTGACTGGACCCTAACTCCTTGATCGACTGGACCCTAACTCCTTGATGAACTGAATTACAATTCCTTAGTTAATGTGAATTTCCAGGTGTACTTAAGAGCTTCAATAGATTTCGGTTGACTACGATATCGCTGAACTATGCTTCAAAATTTATGTTGGCGTCTCCTATTTTACCAAACCCCAGAGCGCTGAGTAGATGCGGGGTGTGCCTTGTACGGGGTGACGCCCTGTGTTGTGTGTCCCTCTGTATTGGGTGTGTCACCCTGTATTGGGTGTGTGTCACCCTGTATTGGGTGTGTGTCACTCTGTATTGGGTGTGTGCCACTTTGTATTGGGTGTGTGTCACTCTGTATTGGGTGTGTGCCACTTTGTATTGGGTGTGTGTCACTCTGTATTGGGTGTGTGCCACTCTGAACTGCATGAACTACAAGGTGAGTAATTAAAGTGATGTAACTGGTATCAGAATGTCAGATCAGGCAACACCAGCACGCAATCATCGATGTTATCAACACCTGCTGAGTCATCAGTGCGAGTTTGAGGCCGGTCGAGTCAACAACTGAACTGCAGCGATGGGTTTTGTGAATCGGTTTCTCCCGCAGCCTAGTGGAAATGATCTAGAAAATAATATCAAACAAATGTGCGCTAACGAATTATTTTGTTGCAGACTCGAGCGAAGGGCCACTGAAACTTTAAAAAAGGGAGGCCTTTGGAAACAAGGGCCCGGGTTTGCAGGAGGTTCAAGGTATTCTCTGGAGGCCGAGACTCGGTTGAGGATGAACCTGTAACCGAAGACCTTCAACTGCGTGAACTGAACGAAATGTCGAAAAACTAGGCTTTTTTTGTCTCTTTCGACCGGCGATTGACACTCACAAGAATAGCGGAAGATTTGAATATGACATCCTAAACCCTCAGCCGTTTATTAGATTTTGATCAATGCATTGGGAAAAAAGAAGTTTTCTTAAAATGGTTGTATAAATGGCTCCTGCCACATAGTACCTTCAATTAACAAGTTTTTAGCAAGTAGAAACAGTTTTTCTCGGCTTCTCAGTCGCCTTAGTTGCTAGACATGAGACCTTTTGACTTTTATCTCTGGCCGAGACTGAAGATTCACTTCAAGGGACACCATTTACGGACGCTGGAGCATGCTGGAAAAGCACCAGCCGGCGAGCTGAAGGCTATCTCAGCATCTGACCACTTCTATAACGAGTCGAAAGCCCGTCTCCATCGTCTCGTGGCTTCCAAAGATCACTGCTTTGGGGGGACCGTGTGTAATTGTTATTTCAATTGAATTATAAAGGTACAGAAGACCGGCCTCATTACTTTGCTTACTCGCCTTGTATTTGCATAGGGACTCTTAAAATATGAAGTCATTTCAATGGCATTATTCATATCAGCAGGTGATTAATTGAGATGTATTGCCCAAGATATATTTTAGGGCTAAATTAAAATTTCTCATTTTAATGAATTTTTGATAAAAAATCCAACATGGGAAATTGTGAAAGTTTCTCACAAATCTTTGCGGATCATCTACTCAAATTTTCGCACCACGCGAACAACACTCAACTTTTTCTACCCTACACTTATGGAAATACGTCTGTTCGCTGTCACCGACCCGTACACTAATTTATGACTTCCGTGTTTATTTTTGATCGGAACTTCTAGTGAACTTTGTCATTTTCCTGTATGTAATTTCCATGCTTAATATCCCATTACTTCTTCCCAATCTTCAATTTTCCCTGGGAAATTCTCCCCAACAGAGCGCACGTGTTGACCCATTGAAAGCCTTCCGTACACTCGCACACCGCAAAAAAGAAATGCCGCCGTACTCTGTCGAGAAATCCTAGGGCTGTTGAAACCTGGAAATTGGATTTATGGGCACTACTTCAGGATAATTAATATCTAATGTTTTTCTTGATACGCAAATCGTGTGCCAGACTTTGCCCTCTCAGTAACGCCACCGAACCCTGCACCTGCGCTTCAGAGCATCTAACGCTCAATATGCCACCTAGGGGAGCCACTACGTAATTGCATCACTTAGTAAAGTATACAGAAAGTATAAAGAAATCTAAAGTATAAAGAAGAGCAGAATCACTTAGAGATTCATTTTTTCTTTGTACTTTAACTCACTTTTCTAAGAGGGATCAAATTTTCTTCGTAGAAAAATTGCTCGTAAATTGAGCAGGCAGAATTTTTGCTCAAGTCCGGACTTTTGATTAGTACATTTTCCTAGAAGTCGCGTAAAACCTTTAGGTGTAAGTGCAGAAAAATTTGCATTCAAATTCAACTTTTTTATCGCTTTTTTTCGAAAACACGCGACGTAGAAAATATCTACGTTGGTTCAGTAGAAGTTTCATTCAAGTTCAAACCTTTAATTTCTACATTTTTTTGAAACGCGCGTAAAAAATTTCTACACAAGTTCTGTAGAATCCGTGCCTAAGTTCCCGTACTGGCTTGCCCGAAATTCCGGCGTCTTACAATCCTGAAAGGAAGCTGCGCCGGTTCAGGTGCGCTGGACTGATTGTTTCCAAGTCAACAAAGGAGACCAAACAACGATGTTTCCCCACCGTCGACGCGCTGCAGACACTGAAAACCACCCCAGCGCACGCCGTCCTTCCCTTGTCTTTTGATTTAGGCATAGCAGCAACGGCGTTCCAGACGGTCAGACTACATGGGCTCCGCGTTGTCTGCTTCCAGTTTTTGTAGTATCATGGATACGCAAATCCAGAACAATAGTTGCTTACGAGAGTTATTTTTACGTCGTTTAAGACCTTGCGATTGGTTTTAAGGAGAAATAACTCTAATAATTGGCTCAAAAGGTCGATTGTATTCTTGAATTTAACAACTTTTACATCCTAGACTCTACATAGTGAGATTAATGACGTTTCCCCTCTTGTGGTGGACCATTGCATTTTGAACAGTTGGACGACAACTGCAACTGATGTGCATGAGTGTTATACTATACCATAATCAAATAAAATATATGACACTCAGGCTCCGTAATGAAGAGGGTAATTTTTGAATAATTTTTTCTGAATCGGAATCTATTTATCCCAAGCTTTCGAGCAGTTAAACACTACTCGTCATCAGGGGGATGAAATTTACAAACGCGGGACCTATGACTAAAAGAGCCGTATCCTATATACACAGGCAGAAAATTTTCAACATACTCAACCTTCACGTTATTGAAGAAGGCTGAGAAAAGCTTCTAAAAATTGAATACGTCGCTTAATCGAATTTTGGTGATAGAATGAAAGAAATGCACCTAGAAGTAGTCGGGATTTAGTCTCCTTTTTTTCAACACTTAAGACCTTCAGTTGATCAACTAAACTGACGATTATTTTCTATTACATGATCCAAAGACGCCCGGACATCTGACGTAATGTTCATAGCATGTTCACACACTCTCTCAGAAAGTTATCTTGCCGTTCCCTCAATGTCAACACTAGTACAGTGTTTAGATTGTGAGTCGTTTACAACGTTATTTCGCAACTAAGATCTTAAGTATTGAAAAAAAGACTAAATCATGACTATTTAAGGAGGAGTTTTATTCATTTTGTCACCAAAATTCGATTCACCGACGCATTAAATTCCCAAATGCTTATTTCCGTATTTCCTGATGATTTAAAAGGTGACGATGTTAAAAATTTTTTACGCGTGTGTGTGTATAAGATACGGCTCTCTTGTTGGTGGATTGAAGCTTTTATATTTAAATATGATATCCCTTAAATGCTCTTCATTATTATTTTAACGAGCGTATTCTACTTAAAGTATTTTCCATCACTTTTTCAAAAATATATTTCCTTATTCTGTTTTCTTCGATGAGGTTGTTCTTTACCTCATGGAGGGTATTAAGCATACGTGTATGATGTAAATCTATCCTCTAAGGGATTCCCATATGAAAAACTTTGCAGGGGTTAAATCAGGAAACCGTTGTGGCCCTGGAACGTCACAAAAAAGTGAAATTAAACGACCAGGAAAGGCAGTTCTTAGTACTGCCATGGTTTCTCTTGATGTATGCGATATCACCCTCTCTTTTTGGAGCCATAAGTATTGATTGTCCAAATCTTCTGGTTGTTGCAATAAATATTCCTGTATCATCTGTCTGTAGTTGACTCGTTTCACTACCACCGTTACACCATCAACATTCTGTAAGAAGTATGGACCAATGATTTTTGCGCTCGTTATGCCACACCAACCGGTGACCTTCTCCACGTGAAGTGGCTGCTCATGGACCATCCTAGGGCTTTCATCACACCGGAATCAGCAGTTTTGTTTATTAATATATCTACTGATATGGGAATTGGCCTCATCAGACACGATTAGGTAAAAGGTAAAAGTCTCATCAGTTGTCAGCCACCGAAATTCACGTGTTAAGTCCTTTCTTTGTTGATAGTCTGCAAACTTTACCAATTATGTTACTTGAAGTTAAAATGGAAACATTTTTAAATCTTTCGTTAGGATGCGCTGCAACGATCTTCGTGAAATTCCTAATTGACTGGAACGTTGCCTAGCCGACGTTTATAAACCTATTTCAACACTCAAACACGTTGAATTACTCAAGCATTTCGTACCGACCTCGGTCTGCCAGAGCGTTCTTTGTCTGCTGTTGAGCCAGAATCTCTAAATCTTGAAATCATTGCAATAATGCAATGCTTGGAGGGCCTTTGTTGATTAAATGTTCAAACGAAGTCACGCTGCAACTAACTATCCATTGCAAGAGAAATAACTTCCCACGATCTTTGCTCGTTAGTCCTTGCTGTGTTTTGGCATTTTTGGTATACCTTTGCTCGTTACCCAGCTGTTAAATTGGGCAAATTTCCATTGCAAAATGATCTTCAAATCCATGTCATTGTTGTAATAGATAATTTCCAGATTTTTTATTTCATTTCCTATGTAACGCATTTTTATAGTTGTATATAATATCGTGTAAAGAATGCTCCCGACGGTGTAGTCACTTTTGCGCTGCCATGTACATGTTCTTCACACGTTGGAGCATGTCTGGGATCTCATTACTCAGTCTCGTTTCTACGGCAAGCCCCATGTCGAGCCCCGTGCCGTGCCGAGCACCATGTCGAGTACTGTGCCGTGCCGAACACCATGTCGAGCACTGTGCCGTGCCGAGCACCATGTCGAGCACCGTGCCGTGCCGAGCACCATGTCGAGCACTGTGCCGTGTCGAACACCATGTCAATTCAGTACTGTGTCGAACACTATGTTGAACACCATATTGAGCACCATCTCGACTACCATGTCGATAAATATGTATATTCAAATCAGCCATTAAGTCTGGGCAGTTTCTAAAAGTTACGCACAATTACACACCTGCGTATATTCTGGGCTTTACTAAACTAAAATGATTATTTTCGATAAAGAAGATTTTCCGCATGAAAGAAAAATATATTTACATCCGTCTTTTATAACTCGAGACGGTTTGATGGAGCGTACCAAAATATTAGATTATAAAAATACAAAAACTGTTATTGGAGAAGGTTGAAGCGTTTCGTTCACGAATTGACATAACTCAATAATCCAAACTTCTCACGCCCGAGACTGCGATTAGATAACATTCTAATTTCTTTCTTGCTCTGATAATAATATCAGTGGTGATGGTTTCAATTTTTTAATCAGTCGGCTACTAACTTAGAAAACGTTGAAAATTTTCGTTTGTCGATAAATTGACAAGACCAGCAAAAGTCTGGATTTTTCCGCGAGTCAAGTGGCGACATCACAAAAAGATGGAAAGGTAACATCGGAAAAGGAACTCTCGTCCTGCCCGTTTGCGTGGAAGCTAATTTTACGATGCCGATGGCTGGTGGTTCCGGTGTTCAAAAATTTGAAGTACAACCACGTGCAGCCGCTCTAGGCGTGATGCTACAACGGTATATCTACACCTGCTTTAAGTTAAGAAGATGGATGATATCTTTATACATTCAACATACTTTCGTATGAAGAGTAAGAAATAGTATAGAAATGATCTGTATCCTGTAGCGCTTCCTTTACAAGCGAATGATACAAAATTGAATCAAAGGCACCAAAAGTTCAGAGTAGGTGCGGGTCATGAAAGCAATTCGAGCTCTCAGAGTAAAAAATTCGAGCTCTCAGTGCACAAAATTCGAGCTCTCAGTGCACACAATTCGAGCTCTCAGTGCACAAAATTCGAGCTCTCAGTGCACAAAATTCGAGCTCTCAGTGCACAAAATTCGAGCTCTCAGTGCACAAAATTCGAGCTCTCAGTGCACAAAATTCGAGCTCTCAGTGCACAAAATTCGAGCTCTCAGTGCACAAAATTCGAGCTCTCAGTGCACAAAATTCGAGCTCTCAGTGCACAAAATTCGAGCTCTCAGTGCACAAAATTCGAGCTCTCAGTGCACAAAATTCGAGCTCTCAGTGCACAAAATTCGAGCTCTCAGTGCACAAAATTCGAGCTCTCAGTGCACAAAATTCGAGCTCTCAGTGCACAAAATTCGAGCTCTCAGTGCACAAAATTCGAGCTCTCAGTGCACAAAATTCGAGCTCTCAGTGCACAAAATTCGAGCTCTCAGTGCACAAAATTCGAGCTCTCAGTGCACAAAATTCGAGTTCTCAGTGCACAAAATTCGAGTTCTCAGTGCACAAAATTCGAGTTCTCAGTGCACAAAATTTTAGTTTCAACAAAAAAAGATATTTTGACATCAAAGGACAGTTTACCACCTCCAAAGTAAGTCCTCAGCCTGTAACAAGATCACCACTTTCCTGCTGAATTATCGATCCCCTCACACAGGGCGGCAGCGCGAGGTACGGGATCCAAGCCCACAAAACTCCTTGTGATGAACATAACCGGCAGGATCTGATCATTTATTTTGCTAGTCCCCTCACGTCGAGGATTCGAAGCTAACATTCTTTCCTGTCATTCTGTTTCCTGGTCTGAACTGCAGCGCTGCCAGGCGCAGCGTTCCAGTTTTTATCAGCCTCATAATTAACTAGGAATTCGAACGCCCCTCTGAAAATTTCATCTAGCGCCGTCATTAATATTCATGCAATCGCTCCGTAAAAATCCCTAAGTGAGGGGAAAATAAACCGTTCTGCGGGTATGGTTTTCTTTTCGCTCATTCTATTCGAGGTCCATAGTGAGAGCAGCGCCAGCCCACGCTCGCTAATTCACGCGTTCCGACCAATGGTCTGTTGTGCGTTTGATTTAATACCTCACTTTAGAACGAGCTAATACTCGTTCTTTAGAGGCTAGTTGCCGTGGTATTTGTCTCGTTTTATCTACTCGAAATGAATCGGAGAACCAGGTCCAGCTTTGCATGTTCACTAATTAAATAAAGTTTCTAAATATCTTACAATTACAAAAAATGGAAGCGGTATCTGACATGCCGACACATATGTATGTGACAGCACGTGCAGAGAATTTTTTGTAAATACATATATTCCTTAATATAATGTATGACACTATGAAATATATTAGCATGGAAAAGGGCAAGGATGGAATAACACAGAGCAAAATATCAACAAAGAAAGAACACATGAACAAACAACACGAGAACATAACACGAGAGCAAATTAGCATAAGAACAAAATAAACTATTTGACCATATACTATTTTTGCCCTAATAAGATCAAATATTTATATATAAGTACATTGTACTCGTATATCGTACATGTACATTGTACACATAATGCTCCCGTCCATTACACCACATAAGTACTTCCATCGATTACTTTTGACGCATGTGTTCGCCAGCACCGATCTGGGGGATGGTGCATTGACTCGTTCCATTGATCATAATAAATGTCTACCTTTGGTTATAAATGTACCTTTCAAGGCATTCAATGAGACCTCATACAATTTCATTCAGATTGCGGCTATGGAAAATAAGATAGTCATTTGTTGAACTAAAAGCTTATGGATATTCAGTTTATTTTTAAATGTTGTCTTCTGCTTTAAGATTTAGTTGGTACCTTCAGCTCTAGAATTTAAATTGTATCATATTAACACATAGTTTGGTCACATAACACACGCAAAAGCATGGCGATACAAAAGTTTTTACATTAATATAAACTAAGGGAACATTGCAGCAAAAAAAGAAATCATATAATTTGGCGCTAACAATTGGGATTTCTAATTAAGTTATATATTATGACTAGATTATTTCATACAAGCCCGCAGCATGCTCCTACTATGAATTTATCGTGTAGTATGGGGGTATCGAAGTAGAATGAAGAAAATATATTTCTGTCAAAGAAAAACATACACATCTTCCATTGAAAATAGGGCTAGGCCTGTCGTTCAATTAGACCAAAATTAAAATTATTTGTTGCGCTAAGAATATATAAAACATTACATATACTCCAAGGGCTAAAATCAAAATTGATATTCAATAAGCTCCTACCAATGGTTCTGACAATAAGCATAACTAATAAAATAAATCTATTCCCTTTAGTACGAGTATAGTTGCAAACACTGGAAATTTTTTCAAAGTTATCATTCAGATGCGAGCATTTAGTGCACGCAACTCGCTACTCGTGCAGCCCACATACGTGTACGAGCCTGGTACCCACTTCACTTACCTGGTCCAGGAGAAAGTCTTCCCCTCAGAATCATCTACCGATAAAAAATTTAAAAAATGAGCGCTCAGCAATCTGTTTACTGCGGTCACGCGATCGAATCCGTCGTGGATTACTTCACAAGCAAAACCGTCGTCCATTTTCCGAGCTTGAAAAAGTCACCCCTTCTTGTCGACGATTTAGTTTCATTAACATAATCTCAAAGCAACTATCAAATGAAAGTATTTTTTCACAGTTTATTATCAGAAGATGAAAGATGACGCAAGGAATGACTTGGCTTCGCTGACACTGACATGACTGATATTCCCCGTCTTACTTCGTCATCGGCTTACGGGTGACTCCCGTCAATTTTACGGTAATTGACGGAAATATACAGCAATTTATGGTGGGCCGGTATTGACTTGTTAGTCCGAGTTCCAGTGAGCGGCACACAAATCGACGTGCCGGGCAAGTCCGTGTCTGTGTAGGAAGCTCGATCTGAGTTACTTTTCTTAAACTGAAACTGTGTGGAGAGAAAAACCTCCGCGGTTCCTGGAATAAATTGAACGTGGCTATCAAAAGGCGTTCGATGCGGGGCCATATTTCTTCTATCCAAGTTCTTATAGCTTGCAAATGCCGGCCAATTTATTCTACCCAAAAGAACGTGAAAATATTTCCGAACACTGAACTGTTTTGATTGATCAAAAACATTGAACAAAAATTGAAGCGGAAGGCAGAGAATAATTGGCCCTGCCTCAACTTTCCACTCCATTCAGCGAGAACAAAATCAAATGCATTTTCCCGAATTGATTCACGAAAAACTGCCTTTTAACAAGAGAAGGAACATTCCGACAACTCTGTAGCGAATGAAAAGCATCATCTGAACTTGAATCGGGAAATGTTTGGCCGCGCAACGAATCAGTGCTAGAGAACTCCTCGAATTCTCGACTGGAAATGCTGAGACCCGCTCGACCAGTTGGGTTTTCTTGGGGTGTTCGTGAATCATCTTTTTTTTCTCCCTCCGAGCCGAAATTCAAAGGCCTTTGGTCGCTGAAGTGCGGTACATTCCAGGCATTTCAAGTTTCGCTCGGTAATGAGCTCATAAATTTCACAATCGAGATGAATTCACAATTTAGATGTTGTGGTTTGCCTCAGTCGCGACCGGGGCCAGTAACTCATCTGGGTATCCTGCTGGTTCCTGGGACTGGACTTGCGGGCCTGGACTTGCGGGCCTGGACTTGCGGGATTGGATTTGCAGGCCTGGACTTGCGGGATTGGACTTATGACATCAATTGACAAAGCGAGATAGTCTCAGTCCAGCCTTTCGAGTCCTTTGTACAAACTTCATTACTATCCTATTCAGATAGGGCAGTATCTCTAGCACATAACATTTAGACAATTAGTTTCGATTGGTTAAATACCTGTAAACATGGTTTCCTCTCTTCATTTTGTGAATTTATACTATCCCTTAGTGTTTAGAAAATTCGTATCCACTCCTTACAGGTTTCCTACAAGTCCGTTGTTTGACAATAAAGTTAAGAACAAGCGGGAGATGCTCAGAAACGGCACTGCCTTTCTAATATTGTAGACCTAACAGAAAGCGCACAACTTTGAGAAATCTGGATAATCCATTTCTTGGCTGCGGTCAAAATGGAAAGAAAAAATTATCAGGGAGGTGGGCCTACATGACTGCAGCAGTTCCCCGAGATTAAAGTTTCAAGCGAAGTAAGTACCTGGATGCAGGAACTGCGTGTAGCTGATCTTTGTGGCCGCCATGACCACCACCGCATGAACGGTTCAGGTGAGCTGGAAATGCGGTCTGGAAACGCGATAAGGATTCCAATAGGCTTTCTGATGCCAGGGAGACGAGTTTCTGTGCGTGTGAACCCTATGAATGGCCGCTTGGAAACAGAGTGAAGTATAACGGAGAAAAGTGTCTTAGTAAAAATGAAAACTTGGGGCGTTTTAAGTGAAGGATGTGATAGCGTGTCAGAATACAGTGAAATTGTGGTCCGTTAGACCTATGAATGAATGACTTATGATAGAGCAATTGGAAGAAAATGATCACAAATGCTATTGACAGAATTCTTAGATTGCTATACTTTGATGACTAACTGACTCGCAATAACGGTTGCCATTAGAATATAGAGGAGGTTTATGACAAGAATGTTGTAACTTCTATCTCTGGCACTGGAAATACTCCATATTATTAGAGAAGTCTTCAGCACCTCAACCTTAGATACATTGAGGGCTCAAAGTCTTACGGCACGGAACTATTTTCATGTGAAGAGTTTTAGCGCAGGAGTTACGAGTAAAAGAACTTGCAGAACCCGTCGCTGCAATGCGCCTTGAACAGCAGCTGTGGTCTAGATTCGACCAGCATTCTCAGACAGGTATGTATAGGTACGGTGGGACTTGATACGCGATATAAATTTTACACTTGCAGAGTATTTTCTCAGTTTGTAATGGGCAGTTGAACTTTCGACGTATATTTCGTATGTGTGATACATGATTCGTAAATTTGACATTTCACATATTTTATGTATACTTCATATACTCGAAGATCATTCCGTATATATACTGGATATATGCATGTTTCGCGTATGTAATATACATACATATTTCGCGCAACATATACTTCTTCAAGTTCAGTTATGCCATGGCAGGGAAACCCCATTAGAATGCATGAAGAATGCATTAGCGACGCTTCAAATTCCCCTGCGATTTGGACCATGAATTCTGCTAATGATTTTCACCGCAAATTTTTGTGGCAGCGCAGAAATGTGGCTTCCTTGAGGGCACTTCGGTCACGTCTGCCGGATTTCTCGACTTCGACTAACGGTCAACGATAGTCAAATTGGCTTGCGCTTCCGCGTGTGAGGTACACGATTAGTTGGGCGACGCTTGCAGAGTAGAACAAAATGAAGCTACTGCAGCAGCGCAACTTACTTGAATTGCAATGTTCAAGAACTTTACGAACCCCCCTTAAGGGAACACAAAAACGAGTGAAATCTAGTTTATAGCGAGCCTGCGATGAGAAGTTGGTACCACTTGAAACATGAGCTTTCAAAACAGAAAGCACTGTACCATTGCTGCTGTAGTCCTCGGAGAACAGTTTACACACCTGTGGAGTTTGTGAAAAGTGATGAATGCAGTACAGTCTGGATAGTCTCAGTATATCAAGACATACATAAAATGGAACGTGCTTCAAATAAGCACTTACCTAGTGGAGTGTCTTATACTGTGGACCTAATGTTGATAAGTTTCAGAACTTTTTAAGCCCTTCGTATGTTCCATGATTTTAAACAATCTTTAAAAAATGACTAATTTTTGGTGCCACATAATTCACAAACTGAAATATATCTCAAAAATAATTTTTTAAATGAAATAAGCAATCTAAGAGTTAAAATCGCGAAATTAACACTTCTTAGTCGTATCTGAGACTACACTGCCCATCTTGGCTGCACTTACGACTGCATCCCTTGACTACACTTACGACGCGTGGTTGAACGAAGCCTCTCAGTGCACCAGCAGGCCAGCGAAGCTTTGTTGGCTCGCGATATAAATCACGGAGAAGAATTTCAACAAGGACTCAGATGGAATCGTTCCCACATTAAAGAAATACTCGGCACAATGCAGCTATGATGAATGAGATCGGGCTCGAGGAGGCTTTACGACCAACTCAGATGTGAACTTAACGTTCTGATATGCGAAACATGTCGCGTGGTTATGTTATGGATGTGAGCTTCTTGTCTCATTATGAGACCGCGCCAGCCAACTGATCCTCACTTGTGATAATGGCGCCAATTTGGCAATTAAACGAGCAAAATTCGATTCAAATGGGCAATCTGTTAACAATTACTCTTATTCAGAGACGGTGAGAAACGTGTGCGTTGATTCCTGGCGAGCGAGACCGAGATATTCTTCATAATGAGTTTTTAACAGAGACTTCTTTGAGGTCCGCAGTAATTTAGGTGCAGTTTTCAAGCGGTCAGTAATTTGGCCTCGTGCAAGCAAAGGTTTTGTCGGCGTATATATATAGCCTTTTCTGCTGACCTGATGCCACATTTATGTAAGAATTTACGTAGAACGAGTCGTCAAATACAGGCATTGAGCTAGTTAATTATAAATAAATGAAATTATGTTAGAGTTGTTCCAGTGAATCCGAGTTAAAAACTGTCGTGCTTAAAATTACGCAACGATGGACGTTCACACGCTCTCAATTACAAATGCAAGTGCTATTTCACAATTTTTTTGTGACCATGCAAAGACTCCGACATTATAATACTAAGCGTACGACGACGCGAGTAGGCCGACATTTTTCTGAAGAGCTGTTGTGAGAGCTCTCCACCCATTCCCACCCACTGCTCCAACGAGGACTTAAGTAAACAAACAGAAAATATGCTCTAGACTTTTGGGAACGTTAGGCGTTTTTGGCTGCTTCATTCGACTCATATGCTATGATGGAATTTACTAAAGGTCCAACGGAATAATGTGTAAAAATGAGCGACAATATCGAAAAATAGAGCGAGCAGCGTTGAAAAGAGATGTCTAAGATATGAATTGATCATACCATTGAAATATCCTGTATAAACACACGCTTTCAGTGCGCCTTAAATAGCAAGTAAATCATAAAAAAAACAGGTAACAAATTTTATTTCCACCTCAGTGAAAGAATCGAAAACAACGCAATATACAAGCTCACGAGTCTCAAAGTTAACGATCCCACCACCAAAACTCAGGTGCTGCAGATGTTCGGTTCCAGCGCAGTTGTCCTGGAACATTTCTGGAAGATGTCGCTGGAAGTCAAGGGCGGCGAGTTTACGCCCTTGAAATCCCTCTTTCCAGGACTGGGGAGGACCGTCGTGGCTTTCAGGCTTCACTAATGATACTTTAATTGAGCCTGCGACCATGGTAGCTTCCTGGAGAACGCGTTGCGTTCCCTAACGTGGCCATGACAGATGGCGCAGCGCTGGCAAAACGTAGGGGCCATTTTGTCTCTTCCTTTCGCGCACTTTGTGGAAATCCTGAGTGCAGAATTGTTTGCGTAATATTAACGCGAGAGATGGTGCAGTTAATTTGTGTCGAGTGAAGTGGATGTCGGATTTAGTGACCTCATCGTCATGAAAACTTGACGTTTTGGTGAACAGCAAATCTAAAAAATTGTGGCCCGTTTATATATTTATTTCCCAGTTTACACGTCTATGCAGCAAATTAAGATTTGTCCTGAGGGTCTAGGCGGAGCGGTTCACTCACGCACGCGTGCGTGTAATCCTAATCTTGCAGAAAAGTACAGAGAAGAATTTTGAAAATATCAGTATAAACAAATGTTAAATATCGAGTTTTTGTGAACGAATAAGGCGAGTCAGCTCTCTAAAAAATTGAACTACGATTTCGCATAGATCACCTGTTTAATTAGAAATCACGTAAAATTCTGCAATTCAATTGGGCGAATTAATTGCATTGGATGTGGCAGCATGACTGCTGTATTAATAATGCTTTTCCATGCCAAGTATTTAAATGCGAAAAATACATGTTATTTAGAATTTATTTTACCGCCTTTTCCTTTGAGCGATCGTGAATGATTGTGGATATATGAATTTTTACAGCTATACTCTGATAACATCTAGTATAAAAACTATTTGCGAGCACTACTCGCATTCACAGCTTTCATTTACCAATATTTCACCAGGCCTCTCTCAGTTACCACTACTTGCTACCACTAGTTGTTACCCTCACTTGTTACCACTACTTGCTACCCCCACTTGTTACCAC
>VOMN01070179.1:0-36017 GCA_014899125.1 Orchestia grillus | reverse complement strand
TTCACTTTTTGTGCTTAGCATAAAATTATGAATCACAATTCGAAATTTTAACGTGATTTCCATCCATAATTTTAAGCTTGTTGTTTTACTGATCACAATCAGAAGTTCCATTGCAACTTCCACATTCTAATTTTAAGGCTGTAATTTTCAGTGTGACTTCCACCCATAATTTTGAGGTTGTAGTCACAGATCGCAATCAGCAGTGTCACTCGACTTTCACATTTCAATTTTAAGGCTGTAATTTTATTGATTGAAAACACAATATTCTATGCTCTGTGTGTAAATTAAATTGGAATAAAATATATATTTTTTATGGACCTGTTATGTGGTAACTATACAAAGAAATTAAAAAAGATATAATTCTATTAAATACTGATCCTGGACTCCAGAGTCGTGAGAGTCCTGTCAGGTGCTTGGACCTAAATTTTCCTGTTGTGTGTTTTTTGGAGCGGAAATTTGAGGTAGGACATCCGTGTCTCATCAGAGTAGAAAGGGTTAATTACCTATTTTGCGTCTGCTGTTACTTTAGTTGAAAATAGTAAATTTCATTTGTTCATTAGGATGTGACATGATTAATTTACAGCTTTCCTAAAATATGAGTGAATTAAATTCCATGAAACTTTCTTTTTCATTTTACATTGTTAAGATAGTAAAAGAAAAAGCATTAGAAAATTCATAAAAATTAGATGGTAAAGTGGAATGTCAGATCTCAAACACAGGCATTTTTGAAAGATTGTTCCAGAACCTAAACATTTCTAATCATAAAAAGTTTGTACAATAGGTATAAGTATTAACTTTTTCTTATATTAATTTCAAGTGGTTGCTGTTGAGTTTATTTTGCCTGTATGGTTAGTTAAAGCTATCACACTTATTTATGTTCATGAATTTTTACTCCTTTTGTGCTGCTGTGAATTGATGTAACTGCATATTTGTGTGCTGGACTTCAAGTCTTCTGCTCTTTACATATAATATATTTTGGAAAATATTAGCCCTTTTGGTATTGATATTGACAAAAAAATTTTTTTTAGATAACTCGGACATTTTTTTGTTGGGCTTAGCTTTCGGCAAAATATGCTCTTGCCATCATAAGAACGTATTTAAAAAAACTGTTGAATTAATTACATGGCACATTTTGCATGCCAAAAATAAATTAATTTTTCAGATTTTGTTTGTGAATAGGGTTCTATAAATAAGTTTTGAAAACAGGGATGGGTGAGCTCAGGCAAAATGTTTTAACTGTTGGCTTAATTTATTGTGACTCATCATTGTGTCTGTTAATAGCTTTATTTTATTAGCTATAAGAATGGAAAGCTGGCATAATTTTTTGAGTAGAATAACTCTTAATTTTTCAAATTTCTTTCACATTATCAAAATCAAATGAGTGATTATTATTAGAACTGGAATGCTACTACACTAAGGAAAGACTACATCCAGTTTGTACATTTTACCTGTGTTCATAAGTCCTAGTTTTTAAAGTTCAATCAGTTTCTCCAATATAGCATTCATCTCAATCTGCGCTATTTAGCCTATAAACGATTTTACTCATAACACAAGGTTGTCTTCAGTCCTTCGACAAAGGCTTGAGTAACATTGAGGGGCTTCAGAAGACATGATATCCTTTCTAAAATCCCTGTCAAGTATGGGATGCTGGCTGGCTTCCTTAGTTGTTCTAGGACTACTTTTTTATAAAATAGATTTAATGAATTTCTTGGGCTAATTAATTGCTTCTAAAATTCGTTAGATCATTTTTATTTCTTTCTTGTTTTTTTACATCACAGATGTCAGTTGCCCTTTAATGCAAGGAGTTAATGACACTTCTTTTTTAGTTTTATTTTGGCTGAGGGCAACCTTTTGAAATTAGCAAAATCATTTAAAGGTTCAATTTTGTAGATTGTGATGCATGCTAAATTGGGGAAACTGCTCAAACTTTGAAAACTAGGATTTATAAACACAGGTAAACATGTACACACTGGATGTAGTCTTTTCTTAGTGTTGCAGCATTCTAGCTCTAATAATCATTCATTTGATTTCAATAATGCACAAGTGTTTCAAAAGGTTACAAATTATTTTAGTTGATGAATGATGAAAGCTTTTTATTCTTTTAACAAGTCAATAAAGTGCTTAATGGACACATTGACGTCACAATAAATTTTGCCCACATTTCAAAAACATTTTGCCTGATTTCACCCATCCTGATTCTCAAAATGTTGGTAAATGGTAATCATAAGAAAAATTTAAATTAATTTATTTTCAGTATTTATGATCAGCTTCATGACAATTTCAATTGCTGTTTTCAAAATACATTGCACTTATGATGACAATAGCAAATTTTACCAAAAGCTTAGTCCCTAAAAAATTGCCTGAGTTTACCAAGAAGAAAATTCTCAACAATATACCTACATCAGTGGATGGGCATAGAGGCACTGCATGTGCACACTGTTTGTTCATAATTTTTTGTGCATTCAGTATTGAATATGTTAGGATATTCCTAACTTTTTTTTACTTCACGGTGCACTCCCAGGTAGTAGATTTATTCATCATTTGAATGAGTTACAGAAATGCAAATTTTGTTGTTGTTTGTTAAATAATTTACATTGTTTTTGTTCAACTGTGTAATGATCTCTCGTCACAGTGCAGTTGATGTTTGGTTTATTACTCACCAGTGTCTGGATAATGTACACCATTTTTTCTATTTGGTAGTTTAGAGTTTCACCAGTTTTGTCAGCCCTTGAGTCATTCCTTGCCAAATCATCTGATGGTCCCCTGGTGATCTTGAATTTGCTGAGACTCCATGAAAGTGTTTCTTTATGCAAGTGACAAACACAGCAACAGTTTCAGGTCAAAAGTCTTAAGTCATTTTGAAATTTTGTCGGGCCATATGGAAATATTGCTCTTTTGCTGTCACATGCTACATTACAAATTGTTCTTATTTTTGAATGATATTTTTAGATTTAGAAAAGTTACGGGCCTGAAAATTATTACCTAGAGTAAGTTACACGCAAGCTTTCAGAATAAGGAATAAAAAACTATATCTTAATATGCTTTCCTTCTTTTTCATATTGTCAATTTTCTTTTATTCCAGTTTTAAATTCTTGCCCACTGATCCATCTTCTGTGTTTACAGGAATAATGGGCACAAAACGGTTTTGCTCAGCACGAGATTATGGAAACTATTGCGAGCCGATGGAGCGGCCGGGCGATGAAAGGCAGTACTTTGCGTGCGTGTACACCTGCTCGACAGACGGCTGTAACGCTGCCGGCTACACCAAGTTGTCCTTCTCGGTAGTTCTGGTTTCCTTCATGTTGATCGTTGCTGTATTGTAGATAGCGATCTGTTGAAAGTACTATAATAAATGGGAAGGAATAATTTCCATAAGAAATAAGAATCATTACAGGCTCAAAAATGTCAAAATCAAACGATTTCGTTCCATATCAAATATATACTGACTGGTTAAGTGCAAGGCAATTGCGTGTTGTAGGTCTGCTGGCTCTTTTGGGTAATGGTCATGACAATATCTACAGGCAGACCAAAGACCGTGATAGTGTCTCAACTAGGGATCCCACTGGAGAAGTCTTTAATAAAATTTGAGTGATTTCGTTGGAATTTAAGTTTTACTTTTATTCGACTTAATTTTGGATCTTAATATTTTGATATGCTATAGAAATTGTTTGGACACTTTTGTTCCATCAATTAGTTTGAAAAATTGTAGTAACTCATCGTGAGTTTATTTTGATCAAATGTTTCTTAGCGTGTTAAGTATGTTATGGTTTCACACTTGACATGGTCTAGTACCGGTCAATTAGATGTAGATAATTACTATGTAATATGTCCAATTTGCGATGCGAGTTGATGTTTCCTTTCTTTCTTTATTTATTGATAAATGAAAAGGACTGGAGTTGCTTCACGATTGGCAAATGCAGTATATCGTTTCACGTATGTCTCAAACGTCGAATGTAAAATCGTTTTTGTATTAGCGAATTTAAGCTTGTACAATCTAAAAAACTGAGGCAATAACTAGCATAGGTTAGCCATGGATTTTGTTGAGGTTACAGATTATTTGTCCTCATGTCGTGGAGCGATGGGGAAACTCAATTTATTTATGTCATTTTAGCGCGTGCTGTAATAACAATCTTTTTGCATTCATTATGTGCACTATGGTGAACTTTTAACACAGATTAGCTTTCAGCAATCTTTGGTAATATCAAGTGGAGCTCTATGAGAAGACTGGTAACTTGTGCGCAGCTTTGTGTGGTTACGCAGAGCCACTTATCTAAAAATGCGAATTGTAAGCTCTCCATTACTACGGTAATTCCAAAAATTAATTTCATTCGCGGTCTAAGAACTTTTAGTTGCTTAGACAGGTATTGTGATGAGCATAAATAATTGGATGATAAATGCAGTACGCAAAAAATTGTTAATACTGCTTAATCGCTTTTGAAATTATTGAGGCACTAAGCTAAATTTGCATCATATCTCTGGTGTATATTTTCCTATCATCCGCTTGACAAATAGATGCGTCAATAGATGTATGCTCAAACCAACCTCTCTCGATAGAAAAAAAACAGTTAACCTATGTTCGTTTTATAGCTATATGATACCCATGGTACAACAGCCATTTGTGTTCATTTCTGAACCTCGATGCATCCTTAATGTATTGCAATCTCTTACGAGGTAAAAGCAGAATTGCCTTTAAAATTGATCGTTATCTGTGTATTGAGCCTCTCGTGCCTCACGTTTACACTAAGGTAGAATTTCCATGGAGAAAATATATTAAAATCAACTATGCTATGGTCTCGTATGAAAAAGTGTGATCCCTTCTCAAAATGAAATGACTCCTTTTTGATAATAACTGTGATGTGTTTTTCATGTTTCGTTCACTGTCATGTCATTGGGACACATATATTTTTCTTCGTTTTAAAGTGACTTTAAAGATTTCTGCAAATTATTTTATCGCAGTTAAGAAGAGTTCATGTGTGAATATAACGAGCCTGTGATGAAAAATCCGTCCACTAAGCATTGTCTTGTACATTCCTAAGATATTCTTTAAGTAACGATAAGTAATGTGGCGCGTGCCTGTTTGGGGTGTGCGCTCAGTAGTTAGTGAAGTATCTGTAGTTTGGTTGCTACGTTTTTGTGGAACCTAATTTTTAATAATTATATTTCCGAAAAAAGTTACCGTTGGGAAATTAACTAATTTTACTTGCATTGTACTCGCGTGTTAGAATAATATACTAAACCAGGGTTTTCCAAGTAGGGATATGAGATCGCGTGTCAGGTGTGTAAGAAATATTTTTTATAGGGCTGTAAATACTCCCCTGAACCTTTGTTGATTTAATTTAGTATACCGTAAATTCACTTCCTTTATCCAAAGTAATCATAAACTTGTAGGAGTGCGAGGATAAAAGAAAATGTTCTTGAGGGGTGTGGGCATGAAAAATATTAAGAACTGAGCTAGACTAAACAGAGCAGAAAACTTTTTTTTTCAAGTTGGAATACGCGTTTGAGTTTTAACTAGAATTTTAATTTGTCATGTATTTTGCACCATTTGTGTGCTCTGTACTAGATGGAAAGGGAACCTGTCGACTGGCTATGACATTTTATCACCAGCTACTTGCTCTGCTGTCAAAGTCTCAGTTTCGCGGTACAATGCACGCTTTTCTTCTGGATGTATTCCTTATTTTACTCTTCTTCCCGCGGACTTGATTCACAGACCAACGCTCGTGTGTATGAAATGCTCACCCTGTATCAATTATCAAATTATCTGTATCAATTATCGTGTGTGATTCGCACAATTGTTGACTTTTTCTTCTTTGTAGCGTAGATATGGTGCTTCTGCCGTGAGGGATATGAAAACAGCTTAAATTTTTTATGGTTCAGAGTTTTTTAAGTATAATTCTTAGGAAGAATTGTATTTGCCACGATGCTAATCTAAAAAAATTATCGTAGAATATCAACGTAAACAAAATCGCGTTCAAGAAATGTGTACTCTTTTTTTTTTGAACTAGGGATGCGCGAATATTTAACGTTCGAATGTTGTTTGTCTTTAATATTGAAATTTCTTTGAATAACTTTATTTTTAATATATTCATATTGTAACAATATAGTTTTAACTTTCAAGAAACGCATGATTATACTTTTAGTATTTTATATATTTCAAAAGTTTGAAACGGTTGACTTGATTTTTAGGTACACATTTGTCCATCCGTTTGTTGAATCTTACTTGTGGAAATTTAAGTTTCGCTCTTCGAAATCCAAAATTTGGAAGGTTGGGTTTTACAGTTAAGTAAAGGACAAATAAATGCAATATTTCTCTTAGATGTTTGATTCATACATATTACACGAACAACAGTTGTATATCTGCAGCGTACTAGGATTTCTATGCCGGGGTTAAGGATTTCTAATACTGAATTTATTAGAGCATATGATCGATATTCAGTGAGAAAATTTTTGTTTAGATGAAATGAAGCAGCAGCTTTCCTCGTAGTAATAACCATAAAAGTTTGTTGAGAAATTAAGAGTCGAAAAGCTTCAGAAGTACATGTTATTTTGTCAAATGTTCTTGGTGTTTTTAGAACGTGGAAAAATATTTGTACATTCTAAAATTTTGTTAGATTATTAACCATTGTGCTAAATGATTACTCGGTTTAGATTTTCAACCATTGGGCCAAATGATTACAAGGTTTAGAGCCGTACGTTTTATGTTCACAGAACCATGAAGAAAACATCTGTTTAAATCTAATTTTAGTCATATAAATCAACATCCATTTGGAGAACGTGTTACTCACGTTATATTCATTTTGATTTTTTGAATAAAGAATACTACAAATTAAAATAGGAGTACTCTTTTTGCCAAAGTGTTCTTTGGGCTCATCAAAAACAGAAGAAAGACATGATTAATATGGGCCTAGAATATTAACAGTTATGACGTATAAGTAATGTTAGTCTTCAGCATGAAAATAGGAAGAGACACATGCATTATGCTATCCTCAAATGTCGACAGTTATACCTTCTCACAACATTAGTCTGGAGCCTAAATAGATAGCTTGTAACATTAATAAATGAAATCTATTTACAATATTGGCCTGGAACAATTGATGATGCCAACTCGCAATATTAGCGTTGTATGTCAACAGATGATATAGACACACAATATTAGCCTGAAACCGGCGGCACCCCAGTGTGGCCTGGGCATTGGGGCCCAAACTTTTTCAAGATATTGAAGACATCAACAGATGATGCCTACACACAATATTAGCCTGAAACATCAACAGATGATGCCTATGCACAATATCAGCTAGGAGCATCAACAGATGATGCCTACACACATCAACAGATGATGCCTATGCACAATATCAGCCGGGAACATCAACAGCTGATGCCTACACACAACATCAGCCTGGAACGTCAACAGATGATGCCTATGCACAATATCAGCCTGGAACATCAACAGCTGATGCCTACACACATCATCAGCCTGGAACATCAACAGCTGATGCCTACACACATCATCAGCCTGGAACGTCAACAGATGATGCCCACACACATCATCAGCCTGGAACATCAACAGCTGATGCCCACACACATCATCAGCTTGGAACATCAATCATCCCTCGCTAGAAGATGATCTTAGAGGCCTTCAGAGGCGGTGTGGAGGCCGCTGCCAGCGCCGCGTCAGAGGCGCCCAGGCTGTGGATGCGACCGCGCAGAGTCTGCTCATGAAAATATTACTTGTTAATAAACTATTTGTTACTATTATTTACGAATTTCCCTCGATGTGACCTCTGGAGGGGATTTCGCCTCCAGACAAATAACATCGTCGCTTGAAATGTGTTCATAATAATTTGAATGAAATATCATGGCCTTCTGTGAGGGTCTTCTTTCTAAAATGTCATGCAAGTCCACGTATGTAAATACGTGTTATAGTCATATAATGAATTCAGTCATGTGTACCTAATGATATAGCACGAAATGACTCGAGTTTCAGTCATTTTATGTACGATTGATCATGTTTCTCTGGTGGCCTAACCTTACTTAACCCAGCCAACGACCGAGTGAACCAGTCGTTTCAGGTGATGCATGAAATGTTGATTTTCACTATATGCCTTATTAATTCATTACGCATAATGACTTAAATTTACTCTCTAACTTTAACATATACACATGACGTTCATGATACGAGGTAACCATACTGCTCCACAGAATACAGATATTTATTTCCATTTGAAGCACCATGAGTAAAATCTCAATTTTTCTCGTACATTTATAAACCAGAGGCCATCCGTTTTTACACGCCTTACCTGACTCGCTTGGATGAGTTATTTCAGCACAAACGAGATAGCAAATTAGATTTATTCGAAAACGTTGGGTTTCAACACATCGTGTTTTAAATGCTTTATATTTAATACCAAGGCCCCTGAGTGCAGTGAGGAAAGGGAGAGTTTAATATTGCTTTCCTGAGGAAGGCACTTCGTGACCACGTCAGAATCAACCCATGCGCATGTCCGGGAATCGAACTAGGGAACCCTCGATAGAAGGCAAACGCGCTGCACACTGCGTCACAGTGCCCCTATGAGGAGCAGGCGCTACGGGGATACCGGAGCCCTTAAACGTTACGTCCTCTGCGTCAGTCGGACGCCTGTCACTTGGTTACCTGAGTCAGATGTCAGTTTCTTGTTGTGGTCAGTTGGTAAATGTTCAATTTCAGTGCATTCAGAGTCTAATTTTTGTTTCTACCCTATAAATATGCAAGGAAATGATGTAGATTGAATTGTAAACCCCATTTAATTTTGGTTAAATTTGAAATGACCGCTGGTTCTGAGCGTACCAATATTTCAATGAGAATAATTATTTAATAATTAGATAAAATATATCCTTTAAAAAATATCCTCTCTCTAGTACGCTCTTGTTAAGTTCAACATATGTTGATAAAATTCAATGCACATGATATTTTTCTTTTCCCAAATGCAAAGATTAAAATTAGACGCTTATGTGATAAATCTACAGGAAGAGAGCTACTGATATAAAAAATTTAAAAACATTAACTTCTTAAGACCGTAACTTCTGTTGGTATTTGCGGTACTCATCACTTTATCGTAGAAAAGCAATTTAATTAGTGACTTGATAGAAATTTATTCCGTTAAACTACGTTGATCAGTCACAATTGATAGCCAATTTGGATTTACGCAAGACGATTCGTCAATTTCCACCAATGGACTAATAACATGTTGCCACAACATACCAATATTTCTACAGAATCATACCACACTCCGACGATATAAGTCTGGAATATCAGCAGATATTATTTAAACGATGTTTTTTGGTGTTGTGTAAAACTTCTGTACGAAATAGTGCAAAATTTTTGCATTCCAACATTACAGAAAAGTGTTTTTTATAGGGCCTTCAATGTTAAGTGAATTTCATGAAGTGTATTGTCAAATTTGCACACGTTTGAGTGAACGCATGAATTAGCGCATTATTTCATACGTTATAATCGAAAGCATCAAACTAGGTAACGTGGACACAGGCGTGAGGATACACACAATAACCCTTTTAATTTAGACCTTACCTAACCCTTTTAATTTAGACCTTACCTAACCTTTTCGCTACGTGAGCCTGATCACAGTCCTCGACAGCGCTCACGGGTGACATGTGACTGGAGAGACTAGACATGGAAATGGCACGCCCATGACTAAGAACTGACCTTATCAGTCACACGTAACTACGAGGCTAACCCCTCCGTATAGACAACAAGCTCTTCCTTTCTTGCAAGTTACATTCATTTCACGTTAACTGAGGAGGAAATATCCACAGTTTATCGTATATATGGATTTCAAAATCGTATCGTATACTTGGATTTCAAAACATGTAAGTTTTTCATAGCAATCTAAATGCAACTCGAATACATACACGTATATAGAATGCATTAGGCTACAGGTGGTTTGTCGCACCTAAATCTAAACGCAGCCTTATCGTCAAAATAACTTGTCAATAAAAAGTTAATATGAACGTTACTTCTCACCTGAGTCAGCTGCTGCACCTGTTGCCGCAGCTGTTTTTCCTTAGCGCGCAAGTTAGATCTCTGTAGTTTGGTGGCCTGAAGCTGGCGGGTGACGCGGGCAATGCTCTCGTGGCTCCTCAGGATGTCCTCGGCCTGCAATCACAGGGCGTTCTGAGATTTGTTTTTTCGGTTGCCTTGTAATTCGATGAAAAATGAGAGTTGTTTCCCTGGCATGAGGAAGCGAGATTTTGGGGGGATTGTAGTTCAGTGAGAACTGAAGTAGCTGCTTAGCTATTATGGGTAATAAATGTTTATAGCGTGTGGTAAGTATTAAATTAGGAGATTTTCTGGTTGAATAGAATTGGTAGTAAAATGTCAAGTACTTCACGAGCAAAGAATCAAGTCGAACAAAAACAATGAAGTACAATACATTAAGCGACCACGCTTCGTACCTACCATGTTTTCACAAGGAACAAGAGAGTAAATTTCACTCAGCAGAAAGTATGGACACGTTTTGTCTGTAGAGTTTTGATATACAGTGTATAATATAGAGGTAGAAGTGTAATTTTTTTCCGTCAAAATGAAAAAAGTGAAATTAGAAGAATCTGAGGTGGAACAATCAGTTGAAGAGCCATGTAATGAAATCAACGTAACCTTTGAACGTCTGAGTTATTTGTGCAACCATACTGCAGACAACTCTGTCAGAAAAGCTAGCTGCAACTTGACGAAAACTTCTTGTTAGGAAAGTGGTCCTTAAAAAGTGAGTCACAAAAGAAATGAGTATTCGCATAAAATGAACTCGATATGAGCCAGATCTCCTACCCCACGCAAGTAGAGTTGTCAGTTCACATCGAGAAAGTAGAGGAAAAACTTTATTCCAGCAAAACTGCCATGCAGTATGTCAAACTTGTTTTTAAACGCTTTATAAACGAATAATTACTGAATGGACACTTCAGTGCGGTGGGTAATACAGGGCTTAAGCTTCTTTACCCAAGGAAAGTACCTCTGGATTCCTTAAAATCCAGCAGTCGCATCCCGGGGATAGAACTTGGACCCTTTTTATTTGAACTGGAATGCGTTATCCACTGCGCCACGAAGCCCAGCGAGAGTGGACAGGATCAAATCAAGACAGTCGTCACACACCTGAGCTATGGTGGAGTCGTGCAGATCAGCCGTGCTACCGTGCTGCTTCTGTGAGTCGTTTGCTGCCACAGCTGACCTGGCAGCGCTCTCGTCCGCCAGCAGTCGACTCACGGCACGGCTTTCTACGACCACAGGCAGACCACCTAGCACAAAGAAGATAAGTTTCAGACTTTAATTTAAAAAATGGGTTACGCTTTCAAATAAAGTCACCGTCCAATATCAGGAAAAAAAATTATACGGAATTCAGTATAGAATGTTGGACAGTAATAACGATGGTAAACTTATGGTTGTAAGAAATTTTAGATTTAGTAAACTAATTCGAGTAAATTGAAATTGTTAGTATAAAGAGACGTAAATTCAAAGGGTCGTCAGCTTGAATACCAAATTTAAAATACTCGACACCATATACGGAAATTGCACAGACCGAGCAAGATAAAACTCGCTCTAAAATACAACGATCCTAAACCGTGCCAAACCAAAGTAACCAACCACCGTGGACGGGTCGGAACGAGTCTCCCTCAGACGAGCCGACCAATGAGGTGCCGAGTCCGCTGTCGGACGCAGCTGTGGGGTGGCCGCTCTTACTGCTGCCTCTCCGCTCACTCAGCCCATCCTGTCTCATCATATGCAGCGTGTCTCACAACTACGTTGAACCTCGTAAATTTAGCATCATCTGGACCTGAAGCTTGCTGGACCCAAACCCAAATTGTGCCACTCATTTCTTAGGGTAGGTGGCCACACTTATAGCAACGTTCCAGAACTCATTCTCAAGCATGACATTATTTTGAATTGTTTAATCTTTTTTCCACTGATATACAAAATTACAGGTCTTACAGAATGACAGAATTCCGGATTTTGTAGGTTCAACCTGTTCTCATTTTTCGGCTACCTATTCCTCAAATACTTGTTTTTGCTTTTGATTCAGGTGGTTGAAGCTCTAAATAACAGTAGGACTAACTATTGAGGAGTAGGGGTAGTAAGGATAGCAGTGCTTCAGCAACTCAGACTATCTCGCACCGAAATAAAAGGGCCCATTTAGCATGGAGTTCAGAAAACTGGGAATCTGCACAGAAATAACAAGTGATAAAGAATAATAAACAAATAAGGCATGAAAATGGAAAGAAGCCAAGTGGGCACGAAAGAAACCAGTGCCAGAGGCCTAGCTATGGTTGAGGTAACCTAACAGTGTCCTAGGAACGCCAGTCTCCATAGCATAAGACAGACATACCAAAGTAACATAACCCTTATGCCCCGTGAGGAGAAGTAACTATTGAAGAAATAAATTTGTAATGTAGATATATTTTTGATGCAAACCTAAATCAAAACAGAATGTAATGTGTGTTCAGAGAGCGCAATTATATTTTTTGGGACTTCAAGTGCATTAGACCGCATTGGCACATGAGAGAAGTAAAAGATAAGCTGAATTGATATCTTCAAGGTCAGTAATAACGTTCAGCGAAAAAAAAACGTTAAAAAAATTCGCACGGAACACAGAGCAATAATTTTAGCGATGTTTACTCTTGATACTCTCAGCATGTCGCCCTGAGATTCAGTTCGACATCGTTCGTATGACAAAAAAAAAACACAGAAAAATGAAGTTATTTACCCAGTGATTTATTATGGATTAAATGATTTTTAAAAATAAAATATAAGTTTTCCAATAAGGGCCTAGAAAATGAAGCATAAATACTACTTCCGCTAATCCCGTAGTGTTTCTGAGAAAAATGTTATATTTCTGCAGAAATATTTTTCAGAACATGAATTGACAACGATATAATAGAATTAAGAAGATTCAAACAGTACATTAACTGAAGCATTACTACAGTACATCTCGTCCGCACGATGACTGTTTCAAGTACATCCACAAGCATCCAAAGAGGCAAAAGAGACACCTACCAAATTTCAACGAAGTATATATACCTTGTAAACCTGAAATTAATTTAGACACCACGTCACACTGATGTACCGCCTATTTAGGTATATTGGATTCAATCTCCCTATTTTAGAGAAAGAACTCCTCCTCCTCGGGGTATCGAACCGAAGACACTCATCACTTGGAGAGAAGACCGCAATCACTCGCACGTCCCCGTACTAAAAACTTGTCATAAACTTACGTAAGGATGAAGGTCGGTCCGCTGTGACACGATAGTAACTTCTGGCTTGTGAACTTCACTCTCCAGCGCGTCACATTGCACTGTATGGGGCTTCAGATCGGTCTCCCTGAAATGTTCAGCACTGATCCTATAACAGCAAAATTATTTTAGCGATAAGGCTACATTTAGCTTTGTACGGGGAACTAGCTCCAGCCTTATGTACATATGCAATAAGGCTGCATTTAGTATTTTACGAAAACCTGGTATCATCCTTGTGAAAGTGGGTTGTGAAATCCATATTGACGGTAATGAGTAATATAGTAGTAATGGTGTTGGTTGCGATGCTTCAGTGACTTAAACTATGTTGCATCGAAATTGAAGGGACTACTTAATATAGACTGTAGAAAACGGAACTCTGTACAAGGTGGGTTCGCACACAGGATTCCCTGCCTATAGAAAGAGCAAGTTAAAGATGAAGAGGAAGGAAAGATAAAGAATTATCAGCGAAGAAGGTATGAAAATGGAAAGAAACAAAGTGGAAAAGTGGACACGAAAAATAGAGGTTCAGAAGGTCAAGCTAGAGCCGAGGTAACCAAACAGTGCCTCCCTGGGGTCGTCAGTCCCCATTGCATACGACAGACAAACCTAACTAACCTAATCCTATTGCCTATCATGTGTCCCTTGAGGTGTTGACGTTAAAGGGCTCAGTCAACATCTGTACAAATGTATCAGTTCTTCATCAACCCCATTGATCGTGAGACTAGATCATCTCTGCACAAATGAACTAATTCGATTTTCACAAGACTAATAGGTCAATGAAAATTTCTTTCTAATCACACATTTCTATAAAAATGCTTTCTTCAAAGGTTTTCTGGAAGTGAGTGACTTTTCCTTGTGAAAAAATATCGCAAATTTCACTTCTGTTCACAATCTGCCAGAGACACGTGTTCTATGTACATATAATTTTCCAGTTTCTGCATTTTCATATTTGGTAACAATTAACAACGATTAAAATATTAGAACCATTGAAACCATCTGGTAACTAATGAGGTACACTTTCTTTAAAACACCAAGAATTGAGACGGGAGAACAAAAGATTGAAGAACCGAGAATACCTTTTGAAAGCCTCCACTCGTGGGTCAGGAGGTAAGAAGGGCAGAAGCTTGTCTTCATCAGTCTGCAGTTTGCAGCACAGGGACCAAGTCTTCAGCAAGTGTCGGCCCATCGTCAGCACCGACTCCAACCTCTAACAAATTATGTGTATTACGCTCTGTGCCGAGGGTAACACATGGGGTAACTCTGTGTATTAGGGTAACACATACACATGGTAGCGATAGTGGTGAGGTTAGTGACTCATTTTCTCAAACGTGTCTCATTTACTGTCGTTTTGACTTAGTTCTAGCCGTACGCATGCCCATCATTCACAACTTATCCCAGTACTAAAATTCGAAGTAAATACAGTCGTTTCCCGCACAGAGCGCTAGATCAGTTTCAGCAAACAACCGCTCTACAGTCGTCCCCTGTACAGAGCGGTATTGACTAGCGCAGACATCAAATGGCATCGAAAATATTAGCGTCATGAGAAGCAAATAGAGTGCGTTACAAGAAACAAATAAGAAGACAGAGCGTGTTACAAGAAATAAATTTATAAATAAAAAGGTTGTTTGCTGGAACCGAACTAGACCTCCATGCGGAGGACGACTGATCACCAACCCTGTATTGACCCTACTTCTACTCGACGGTTTGACTCAAACAGAGAGGTGACCCAGACTGGAATGAAGCAAACCATGTCAACAGGTCGGAAGTACAGATTCTTGTTTTATGAAGTTGCGTGTGCACACTACGTAGACACTCAAAAATGGCTGAAAATTCAGCTTTGAAATTGGCCAGTTGCACAGGTACAGCAGGTCTGAGTACATTCCACAGTTTGGAAGAAAATGAGAGCGAGAAAGGTAGGATTTTCTGTCAGAGTAAACCAACATGGTTATTTTCACGAAAAAAGAATAAAAAGACAGTAATGACGAGAGAGGAAGCAAAAAGAAAGGAATATAATTTAACTCACAATGATTAAATTGCTGGATTGAAGGGTTATGCATACTAGTAAAAAAAATACATAGAAACAATTTACCTCGATAAATATAAGACAGTAACAACGTGCAACCACTTAGTTGAGAAATAAGAAAATAGAAAACGTTATCTACTCTAAGAAAAAATGAAAAGCACAGTAACAAAGCACGCCCGTTCAAGTCGGGAACATCAAAATAAATACGAAAAGTCATCTCCACAAAGAGAACATAAAAACACACCAAGAGGCGCGTCCTATCAGCTCGGGCCCATCAAGACACCTCAGTCGCAGCCGCACGCCTCACCTTCGACGCGGCGTCTGCCCGTGCGTTGGCGGCCCGTACAGCGGCCTCATTGCGGGCCTCGGCCGCAGCAGCTCCCGCCTGCAGCTGGGTAATTCTTTCCTGCAGGCGCTCCAACTCTGCCCGCACCAGCGACGAACCCTCGCTTGAAGCCTCGGTCTCTGGAGGAGCCGACAGCTCTGCCTGAAATGATAAATAATCAATGAGAAATAATCAGAACTGAGTTCTCGTCGCTGTTCTAGGAGATTTATGAGACCACTCTCCTACTAATGCTTGTCGCTATTCCAAAAAGTGTCACCATTTTCATCGCGATGTTACCGCAGTGTGACTGAACGTGCAAGATATTTGTTCTCATTAGATGACAGAGACAGAACTTGGAGGTCAGGCCTAGACGTGCAGGGGGGGTGTAACAAAACAGGGCTGTCACACTGACTCATCGTAAAGTATTCATAAAATAAGGTACAATGAAATGTATTAGGTATCGAGACTAAGTAACGAATAAATACATTGAAGTTATTCGTTATAAGTACTGAACACAAATTGTGCGAAAATCAACAAACAGATCAAACGATTAAACTGTGGGAACATTTCTTTAAGCGATACCCTGCAAGCATATATTTTCCAAGGTATACGTAAATCGCAGGAAAAAACAAACGAACCTGCATTCTGTTGACGGTGCTTTGAGCGGCTCTCAGGGCTCTGGTAACACCGTCCAGCTTGACCTGCATCACTCGACACTCTTCCTGCAGGACTCCTACGTCCTGCGCGTGTTCCTGCTGCAGGAACACCACCTGCTCCTCCACCTTCACCACTTCTGCTTTCTTAGCTGCCACACGCACCGCTTTTTCGTCTTCTTGCTAGAGGGAAAACAAGTAAATTGGATGAGTTAACATGAAAAACTTGCTGTAACGAGGACTCCTACGAACTTGAATTATAAAAGGTGACACTGTAAAATAAAAAATCAGAAATGAAGGCATGGGCAAATAAATCAAAGACATGAAAAACTCCTGCGCCCAACAGATGAAACAAATTTCCCGCTGGAATACAAAACACGTTCACTGGAGCAATTTCTGTAGCAGGAATTTGTTCCGTGATGCTTGAGGTACGCAAGACCAAATCAGATCGCATTAGAGGGTCAATGTTAAGCCAAATTAATCAGAGATGCGGACATGTTTTGTAAGAATCGTTCACAAACATTCGTCGTTTTGATTTGTTATTAGCGCGTCAGCTTCCATGCACTCCTATAGGAGCACTCTGCAAGCACAGGGTGCTTCATAAAGAATTCAGGATATTAACCTCATCTCATCCAACTCCAACCTTGTTTACAAATTGACGTTCTACAAATCCAGGCAGCGATTTACAGAGACCTCTGAGGGAACGTGATTTAAATACTGTGTTTCTGAAAGGACGCCAAATGCGATAAGCGAATAATTGCAACGAATTCCTTTAAGCACAGTTTTATTCCCAATATTTCTAATGAGATATGGCTTTGTATTTTTCTCCTAAACGGGAGATATACCTGATAAGCAGCATGGAGAATATAAACATATTTTTAAAACAAAAATGATTTATCTTTCCAATTTAGCGCCCTCATATTGTTGAACACTTCATATTGGCACGTGCACTAAACTCGCACCCCTGTCTACAAGCTTTAGAGATCACTCTAGCTCTGCACAGAATGCAGTGCTGCGATTGTAATAGTAAACCTACAGTGAAATATACAGCACTGCACACCTAAACTCCAGCAACAAACGCGTTAGCCACACATGCACCCAGTCCAACCTTGTGGTCGAAGCTCTGTAATGATCTATGATTTTGGCCGCCCAAGCGCACATGTTGTGCCGGATGGTTTATCATACTAGTATGCTTATTATACTCGTATCGCCGGGGCGGCGACTATGTTAAACTGGGTGAACATTTGCTCACTCGAGCGGCGACGAGGTCCATGTGTTCCAGGTGCATCTCGGCCTGATTGTGTAGGCGAGCTTGGTGGTCCTCCTTGACTGCGAGCAGCACGATGTGCAGGTGGTACATCTGGTGCAGGAAGTGCGAGCACAGGCTTTGCAGGTGGTGGGCAGACGCAGAGAGAATGGTTCCCTGCTGCTGCCGCAAGTATGCCGTCAGTGACTGCAGTTGCTGTTCGTGCTCCCCTGGAATAAAAGTTTTCGCTGAGTTTATTCCAGCAAACCCTAACATTTTACGTGAACTTATGTTTTAGCAGTACATCATACGGGTGCCTAGTTCGAGCATGCGTGATTATACTACACACAGAAGCGCGGTAGTTATGCCTCCAGACTCAACAGCGTACCTTAAGCGGGACACCAAAGAATGAAAGGGACTTGAAGCATTAACAGTTGAGTACTTGGTGCAGTCCAAGTCTGACATTTTATCTCTCATAAAATGCATCAAATTACCTTTGATGGTAATCGTAATCTATTAAGCAAATAAATTAAGAGCCTTTACTTCGGATAGTGACTCACCAGTGAGCGTGCGACTCACCAGTGAGCAGGTTGGTGGTGCGGGCGTGGGCCTGGAGAGCAGCGGTGCGGTGGGAGCAGGTCTGCTGCAGCTGGGCCCGCAGCACGCACGCCAGGCGGTCCTGAGCTGCGGCCGCCGCCTCCGTGCCCAGCACCAGACTCTGCAACGCCCCTTGTGCATTGGTCACGAATGAACGATCTTTTCGCCTTTATTCTTCATAGTTAAAAAACGGAATAGATGATTGAAATGACATTCGATCCGGATTATTTTCTTCTTCTTATTTTCTGGTCAATGTGATCTAGCTTACTTCTACATACTTAGCTTAGTCATTCTTGACTTGTTTCTGCTTCATCAAATTTTATCAGCCAGGTTTAAATTCAGCCTAGTTTCACTTAACTTGGTTCGGTGCCTTAACGCTAGTGAATTAAGAATCGCAACTATAGAGGTCTGGACGTGACGTCTGTACTTATTTTTAAGCTCGTAGCCTTACTCATTGGAAACCGGAGTGGTTCCTTGCTTTGAATGACACTCATTTCTGTATTTTATAATTATATTTCAGCTCGAGCGACTGCCTTTCGTGCTATGCTCTAAGAGAGATACAATGCAGTGAGATGGGGTGAGCAAATAAGCATTTGAAATCAGAAAAAGCGAGCATTGAAATGACTGGATGACTGAAATCGAAGCTAACAAGGACAATCCACAAAAAACAATACAAGTATGCTGATTCGTCAGCAGTACACAGTGCTGACCAATTAAACAAATTATGAATTTATTAGACAGCGAACCAAAAAGCGCGGAATCGAAAAACCTTTTTTTACATGCGTTCTGATTTACATTTAGATTAATTCTAATGTTATCACGATAAGTAACAGCCCCCGCACTGACAGAAAGGTTTATTATTTATTGGGATGTAAACAGATACTTAAACTAAGCCGAAAATATAAGATTAGAAATGACACAGAAAACCAAGCCCTCCGCACACAGCTGGGACTTACTTCCAGCGGTACGTTACTTGCCTCCAGCGGTACGGGACTTACTTCCAGCAGCACGGGACTTACCTCGAGCTGTATTTTGAGGGATGTACATTTGGTTTTTCTAAGAATTGTCCTCCATTTCGTGTTCAGCTTGGCCTCGTTGATGCGCCCCATCCGTTGCTCGTCCGCCAATTTTTTCTGTAAAAGAAACCTCGGAGGCACTCAATGCTGTTTCGTTAGCCCTATTGCTGCGTAAAACTGATCTCCCTAGTCGTCGGAAACGCTCACCGGCGACGGATGGTTGGGGCGATCAGCCGTGAGAATGGCACGCGCATGACGAGGGACTGATCAGATTAGCACCACACAGCGGAAGAATTAAGGTGGCTACATAAGTAAGAATAGAAAAAAATCCTTATTCAATTTGAATATGCAATGTACTCCCGGAACGTTGCGTTCCAGGAATGTCCGGGCTACCTCTCCGATCTATTTGAAATATACCCATTCTCGTAAATGAGAAACTTTCCTAACACTTTTTCCGTTTCTTCTATTACTGAAGTTTACAACAGTGCGTCGTAGTGGGAAAAAATTAAACCACCTATGGAAAAAGACGGTGATTTACCCTAAAACGACCGTAAAGCCAAAGCCAGACACAAGAGGAGGCCCTAATGAGGGCAGCAGCCAGGCAGCAACACCACACCGCGTCACAGGACCGTGCGGTTGCCGGCTTGCTTGGAGAGAAAGTACTGTACTTGGAGAGAGTACTGTATTGTGTGAGAGTTGTGAGAGAGAGTATTGTGTGAGAGAGTATTGTGTGAGAGTTGTGAGAGAGAGTATTGTGTGAGAGAGTACTGCTGTTGGCCGCGCTGACTTGCGGCAGTGGCGCAGATGCGATACTGAATATCATAACGTAATAAATAAATGCAATATTAAGTATGTAAATATTTCATTTGATAAAATATACAATTACAGTTCGTTGGTTAACATAGTTTATTTATAAATAGTTGATTGCAAAGGAAATGAAGAGAAACATTTGTGACCCATTACATGCTTCACTGAGAAAATACTATTCAATTCAAGAATAAATAAAGTACACTATACTAGTCGAGAAATAAACTCCAATTAGAAAGGATTTTTTAGAAATAAATATTTTGAAATATATCATTTTCATTTGACCAGCCAGTGGAGCTTTGTTCAAATGTCTGGTAGCATATTTTTTATTGCAAAATATTCTTTGAGACGTACCGTAACATCAAAATTTGAAAACTACAACTGCAAAACTGACTGCGTTATCGACAGAGAAAGGGGAAAAATATTTTGTCGAAATCATGTATAATTTCCTTACAATGCATTATTAAACTTTAGAATAAATTTAGAATAGTTCTAACCGAGTGCTGAGACTGCTACCCTGCGCATGGGCCCCTAAATTAAGAGGGAGCTCACGCTCGCTCAGAGCAGCTCACTCCACGATTCCAGTTCAGACTCCTTTTTGTTAACTTTTCTTCGAATTTTGTTAAGAAATTAAGAAGAATCATGTGAGCCTCCAACGGGACTTGGAAAAAGTGATCCAACAGGTTACGACTTGTCTAGGATATGTTAAAATCAAGGTCGACATAAACATTTACGTGTGGAAATGAAGTTAGTATAACAAACTTCGAACACTAACTACTTACCTTCAGGAAGGCGCCAACGAGTTCCTCCCTGCGGCGCAGGTTCTCTTCTTCCTGTGCAGCTTTCTTCTCGAGGTATTGCTTGCGCTGCTCTACTGACATGCGTGCCAGCTTGTCGCCCATGCTCTTGCCTTTCTTGCTGCCGCGCCCCATTGTGGCTCTTGTAATAAGTTCACCCCGGGATGACCCCCAATTTCAAGTCTACCTTGGTATGATAACCAACTTCAGGAGTCTATTTCGGTATGACCACCAACTTCAAGTCTACTTTGGAATGGTAACCAACTTCAGGAGTCTATTTCGGTATGACCCCCAACTTCAAGTCTACTTTGATATGACCACTACTTGTCTCAAGAAGGAATGCTCTCTGTCGGTTAACGACAAAGACGACGACGAACAAGTCAACGATGTCAAACAACTGTGTGGCCATTAAAGTGGCTTAGTAGAACGTAGGAGAGCAGTTTGTTGTAAATACTCAGTCCTGAAACTATTCGATTTTCTATCATTAGATTTCCAGAATACTTTAAACTATGTTAGATATTGCAGCCGTAGAACTCAGGCAAATACCTCATTTCTTGCATTTAATTATAAATTAAAGTTGAACATTTTAAAACCTTTTTAAAAGAAAGCGACCCATTGGCGGTTGTATTATTCCCAAAAGGACACTACCTGGTAGAGAAATGGCAGACCAATTGGCGGCTGTATTACTCACAAAAGCAGACTGCCAGGCGAAGAAATGGCGGAAGAGATGGCCATTGCATTAGTTATAAAAGGATTTTACCTCGTCAAGAAATGGAGGACCAGTTGGCCATTGTATTAATCACGAAAGTATTCCACCTCTTATACTTCAAACGAAGTGAGGCTGGTACGAGTGCATGTGCGATTCTGAACATACATCCACATGTTCTATCAGGCGTAACTTTTACCAATTTTGAATCGCTTACTTTTGGCTAAAGAAATTCAAACTGATATTTTATATCTGCTAAATAAAGAGATAGTTGAATGGAGGTGAAATTGCAAATCTGTCCGCATTAGGTTCAAGTTTTAATAAAACAAGAAGTGGTGGTGGTGGTGGTGGTGGTGCTGTGGTGGTGGTGGTGATATCGATAGCAGCGCTTCAGAGTCTCAGACTATGCCACACCGAAAGAGAACGTACCATTTACTATGGCCTGTAGTATACAGGTATTCTGTGCTCAAGTTACGGTCTCACACAGGATTTTCTGCACATAAAAACAGTAAGTTAAGAAGGAAAAGGAAGAAAAGACGCAGGAAGAGATAGCGAAGAAAGTGTGAAAATGAAAGAAGCAAAGTGGGCACGGAAGATAGAAGTCTAGAAGGCCATCCTACAGCTAAGAAAATCTACAGTGTCGCCCATGAGTTGTCAGTCTCCATCACATACGATAGACCAACTTAACTAACCCTATTGCCTCCTAAAGAATTGCATAAAATCAAGTTTCTAGCCAGTCAAAAAAAGTTGGTGAGAAGTTCAATTTATTAAAACATAGATCATCCAAGCTTAGAGACCCATTAAATTTAACCAGTATATCCGTAATTAATTTAAACTACTGTGCCCGAGAGACCAACAGATCGTGATACCAGAATACATAATTCCTCCACTATAACGATGAAGGAATCGTAGAATTTTTCAGTTACGAATCCATTCTGTCATGCAATGGGTTTAGAATTTAACAATAGCAATTCTCCCTCGTCTTACTGTCCCACGTACCGAATCCTGTACACTCACTATAACTACTTCTACACATGCCGAGTTCAAGTAAAAATGCAGCCAAAAAACAGGAATTATGTATACGACGGTTTTCATTTGCTCTGTATGAAATGAAGCCTAAATGCATCAACGAGAGAAATTAAGCACAATGTAGAATGAACTTGTCAACTGAAAGCAACACATTCAGTAAAGTGTTAACTCGTAAATCTCAGCCTCCCGACACCAGAACACAGCACTCCATAAGGGCTCATCAGAGCATCGGTCTATGGGACGCGTCTCCATGGCAACCCATCACCATGGCAACGCATCACCATGACAACCAGTTCCACTTTTCAGGAAAACGTTTTGCTTCTTGCGCACCATTACATTACTTACTTGTCAAAATTGAACTCGCATAATTGGGCAGGCTACAGCTGATTAATTAAATTGACGGATAATTTGAAAAGCTACAGCTGATTTATTAATTGGGATACACATAATTTGAAAGGCCACAGCTGAATTATTATACGGAGCGCTCTGACATCTTCAAATAACGCCATAGAAGCAAAAGAAAGGGACGAATTCCATTCAGTAGGAGCAGTGGTAGTGCAATAAATTGCAGACCTTCAGTGAGAAGGGACCATTCAGTATGGACTGTAAAAAACGGGTAATCTATACACAAGGTCCATTTCCACACAAAATCATCTGGACGTAGAAACAGCAAGTTAAGAATGAAAAGAAAAAACAATGAAGAGATAGTGAGAAAGGTGGGAAAATTGAAGGAAGTAATAGGACACGAAAGACAGAAGTCCCGCAGGCCTGTCTATAGCTATGATAACCTAACAGTGACCACCTAGGGACACCAGTCCTCACAGTATACCATAACAGAACCTCACCTAACCCTATTGCATATCCTATAAATTTGAGTAGAGAATTCTATCCAACTTCCCCATATCTAATACCTAGAAAATTTTCTTAGGTCATCGGCTCAAACCAGCATCATCGCACGATGTCGTTGGCTGCAACAGACCACTAGCTACATAAATTGCTATATTAAAAAACATCCCTAACATCCTGCAAGTATAGCTATTAGGGCCACCGAGGTCATTTGCGAGAGGCACGCTAGCTAGCTGCAGACAAAGCCTATTTTAATCTCAGTTTTGAAAATTTCTGAATCCATGACGAACAGGTTAAAGGAATAATTATTCAAGAAAGCATCAATTCTTAATAACACTGATGAAGGTAAACTTTGTGTTTATGAGCCTTGCCTCGTAACTCAAATTGACTAAATTTTCAGAAACGTAAACATCTACCGTGCGTCTAACGAGAGTGCACAGTATGCAAGAAAATCAGACGTTCTCCCAAATATTAAAATTCCAACAAAAGATTTATTAAGCAACTTGTGAAAGCAAATAAGAATGAGGTAAAATACCGGCGATCGATTACATCCCGTTAAAGAGCGTGATGACAGACTCGGATTACCGGATCGCATAATTATTTCTTTGAAAATTCAGCGAGCACGCTCAGTACTAAGTTCCACCGGGACAGCAATGCCGACTTCCTCGTAAAATAATGAATGCGAATATCTCGCCTTTACCTTCTAAGTCTTTGGAAATCAAAGTTCATACCAGAGAACATGAGGAGCTACAGGAGAAGAAATGAGAAGACTAAGATTCAGTACGTCATACAGTTCTAATCTAAGACCTGTCTAGATTCGACCAAATAAGCGCAGGAATCAATGAAACGATACTGGCATAAAAATTCTTTATGGCATAAAACTAGTACATTTCATGGGTTGTTTTAGACTAGTTTTAGCAGCTCTTTTGACAAGTCGTGTAGCTCTAAGAACGAAAATGTTCGGCTCGGCAGCTTGACAAGTTTTCCGCTCACTACTTTATGTCCAAGCGTTGACGAACGTCACTCTCCGCTGCCTAAAAGATTCAGACACAGAGTTGTCTGGGACTCAACACAATGCTACGAGGCGTTAAAAAAATAGAGTCCCGGAGTTGAAATATTAAGAACGGCTGCTATTCTATGCTAAGTCGCTCATATGCTGTCTGGTGAAGTGTTCGAATCCGATGCTTTTTCTCCACAATTGAATATTCAGTGCCAACATTACACAAGATAATTGAGAGCCTGACACTTCCCCTTTACAGTACAATTGGCTACTAGATGTCAACTTTCTAACAACAAGACGCGGCTGTTCTTTTCAGGACTTCGCTTCTCCAAGCATGACCTTGTTGAAACCTAGCCTACAATTAACTATCAAGGTATAAAATAACCTCATTGTTTTTTTATACAAACTTCGGTTGATTTTTACACTCAGGAATATTAAGTACTTCCAGTCTAAATGCCCATTACATATTTTACCAACACAATTCAGTGAACAAAAAAAATTAAAATAAAAGGTGAGCGACCAGTGATGAACCGTCCAGTACTTTTATTTCCTTGAACTGTGCTAAATTTGAACTAACCTCTGCCCTCGCACGTGTTCTGCTGAAAACTCACAACTTAACTTGAGTTACTGAAAGGAATCTTAATTCATAAATTTTACATACATTTCCAGTGAGCAAACGGTTAAACAGACGAATTTATTTGTTTTAGATGTATGAGGATACTCGGAAATGGTCGGTTTGTACCGAGAGAGTTCAAGGAAAGTCAAGCACAAACTAATGTCAATTTTTTGTTTTAAATCGAACACTCGAAAATTTTAGCAGCACATACTTAAAATATTCGCGTAGAGTACAAACGACTCGACTCGCCCTTGTTGCCTACTCGAGTACTCGCCCTTGTAAATTGTTCATTTACAAACACTCAATTTCCTCTACTTAACAAGATTTCGCCAAGTTTCCATTAATTTCCTTGACTCAACCTGTCTACAGCCCTCCTCACGGCGTTCTCAATAGTATCCACGTCCCTGCCTTTGCCTAGAATTTGGAGGGCGAGCCTGTTGAGGCCCTGCCTGGTCAGCGTCTTGTCATTCTGAGGGACACTGCTCCCCTCCACGCTGGTCTGGGTCTCGCCCTCACCTTCTCGTTTGAGACTCGCTGCCGCATCGTCTCGACCGAGGACGTCGAGAGTGTGGCGCACGAGGCCTCTCAGAGGCCGCTGCTGCTTCTTCAGGTTGCCTTTCCGGAGCAAGAATTTTTCAACCTAAGAAAAATCAAGATGTGAATTTTTTCCCCGATCTCGTTGAAGACGCTTCTTCCTCGCTGAAGTTAATGCTAACTAACGTCTCGAGTGTCAATTTCGACTTCAAGATAGTTTAAACTAATCAACTTGCTTTTAAATTTCAGCTCACACAATCAAGCTAAGACGAGAACGCAATCGTATTCTAATGAGGATCCGTAAAAAAATTGGAGCTCATTGAAATAGAAAATTCCAGCAAGCAGGGCCTACTCTACATTACGAAAATAACCTTAGAGCGCTTGTTGAAAACGACGATCTCTTCCTCGTAATTAATGTCAGCAAACAGACGACTTCAAGCACCGCTAAACCAGAACTCAAGATCTTCCACGCTCACGAATTTAGCTCGTGAAAAACAAAATGTTCCAAAGCCAGTGCGCCCGTTTCATTGGAAAAATGCAAACAATGAATAATTTTGCTCACCAGGGCAGGATTCATCCGAACGGCTTCTGAGGCAGCAGCGTCAATGGTGGAGTCGTCGATGCTCTGGATCCAGTTCTCCATTTCAGCGATCTATACAGAAAGCAAAGCTTTTAACAAACTTGAAGAATGCATTTCATTCATCAATGCTTGTAAGCTTTACGTATTCAACCTTAAATGGAAACAGAACATGCAGAGACATTAAAAAGTACTGAACTGATGTATGAGGAACACCCAAAAAGTATACTATCAAAAACTAAACTTGTAACTCTAATTCTCGAATTTAATGTTTAAAGACAAACTTGGGCATTTTTCCTGCTAGTTTCGCCAGAGAAGGTTGCAAGAAAAATTTGTAGTTTTGCCATCACTTTTTCTTTCCATTTCACAAAGCTAAAGAGGGTACCAACAGCGGTTCAATGCATAAAAACTAATTCTTGCATTTAAATATGCTGAAGATAACAGACCGTTAATGATCACACGCTGAGGAGTCGTTGATTAACACCATCATTGAAGAGCATCTTACCGTTGAACACAACAACCACACAACAGAACGCCAACACCAACTAAATCCACAACTGAACACGGTCACAACATAACATTTCAAACACCACAAGACAGAACACAACCACCACACAGAACATAAAACACAACACGGCACTGAGGAGGCCGAACACAACCACCACACAGAACACAAAACGCAACACAGCCCTGAGGAGGCCGCGTTACCTGCAGAGGAGACCGAGCGTCCCCGTGTAGAGCTATTCTAGCGATGACCTCCTTGGCCCTCTCGAACTGAAGCTGGTTCTGCTGCATTAGCTGGCTGCAGCTCCACAAGTTTCTGCTGCTTACTCGCTCTGTGACTGTGTCTTCTCTTAATACAAGTCATTGTAAATTAACACTCATTATAAATTAATACACTGCATTTTAATATTAATGTTCATCATCACAGTATTTATAGCCATCAATATAGCATGACTGTCCGTCATTATAGCAATAATCATCAAAGCGTTAACACTCATCATCCAAGTATTAACGCCTAACATCACAGCATTCTTACCCGCCATCACAGCATCGACACCCATCGTCATAGTATTTACAGCTGTCATCAACATAGCAATGATTAATACCGTATTATTCCTTAACGCGTAACGAGCGCAGTCAGCAACACGTTCCCAACACTATGATAAACTGAGTCCATTCGAGGGTAATGGGTTAACAACATCACCTTCAACTTAAGGAGTAACTTCTAACAAAGGGATGTCGTGTGGAGGCCGAAAAAAAAGGGTTTTCACTTCCATCTTCAAATTTTAACATTTATTACATAAAAGGCTATCCCTCACCCTATTGCTGCAAATTCCAAAAAATATTCATATATTTTCATTCCTTTTTTTTAATATTGCACCTAACATAAAGTACAATTGAATGAACACGTGAGAAAACTTCTAGAATATTGCAAACAAGTTTCAAAATTGGGCAGAAATATCACGAATGTTATGGGACTGAGAACATCTTCAGTCCAATGTTTGTACGACAATTAACATTTCACTGTCCAAGGCACTGGATTCCGTGGACCCAACATAACTAATTCCCCGTGTGCGATGTGTTGGAACACGAGTGTTGCCTCTCAAAAGAGAGTATGAGCCTACAGTTTGTGATTGTCCAACACCAAATTCAATCTATATCCTATCAACACGGCAAGCGAGTATGCGTACCAAAACTTGTCTAAACTTGTTTAACACAATTCTAAAAGTTTCCTAAAACACTTCAGGGAAAATATGTTCAATCCCACTATATAACAATAGCCCAGTGTTGCTTGGTTGGTTGGTCGTCCGTTTCTCTGTTACGCTCTTAAGATTGGGGAAAATTCCCAGGTTTGTATTCCTAAATAGCGAGACTGTCAGAGAACGTAGTCCGTATCAGTGATACTGAAAATACCATTATTTTGTGTCAGAGTTACCGTATATTAAAGGACATCTTAAGAATTTATCATCATTTGTCACGCCATTTTCGGCGGAGGGCGTCTACTAGTCTAGTTCAAAAAATATTAGTCAACAAGATGAAAACACTACGGACGGTATGGGCCCAAGTTACAATATCGCAGAAAAACTCACAAATGCTGAGGAAGAGCTTGCCGGTAGCAGAAAATCAGAAGTTGCGCAGCATACTCTGCCATGTCTGCCTGAGCAGTGGTTAGATCACCGGGTCCGCAGTATTGGTCCACGGTGCTCAAGAACAAGCGGCACGCCTCCCGATCCATCTGCAAAAAACGCTCACCGGTATACACGATACCCACAAGAATCAAGTTCTCTCATACGAAGAGGACAAGAGGTTGGTTTTGAACACAGTCCAACCTTTTCAACAGAGCATTTATAATAATCTACAAATTTTAGCCTCCCATGTATTTTCAGATATAATTTTGTAAACAAATCGATAGAGCAACGGAAAACTTGGCTTGGGAATTGGGAGAATGTACAGACTCGTCCAAGCCCTCTCTACAAATGGAAGAAAGAGTAGAGATACGTAAATTAATTTATTTATGGTATTTATGATACGCTGTGTAACCGAAATATATTGCTCTGATGACGGCAAGGGCATACTTTGCCAAAAGCTCAGGCTCCCTTCCTCCAAAAAAAAATTATTTGACCGAATCCTCAAAAAAAAAAACTCTGGACTATTTGATCGCCAAGACATCCAACATCTTCCGAAATCAAATAGACTGTATATTGTTTTGCTCTACATACATACAAGTCGCTGGTACCGGTGGTAAGGAAACAAACGCATTTATGTAACTTCGATAAATTTAGATGGAAATTATTGTTAGAAATTAGAACCCTTAATTTCTATAGGAAAAGTGTCCCATAGATGAAAGGTTATTCCATATTTGATAAGCCAAAAGGAATCATTTTCAACCAGAAGCGTCATCCAATCAAAATGACCTATGTATTTTAAACAGAAAGATGACTGATGGGACACGCTCGTTCAAAAAGTTGTTTGTATGACACACAACTTTCTCAATACCCGCGCAAAGTATATTCGCATAGAGTGTGAGAAGAATTTTTGGTTTCATCATAAGAAACTTTGACTATAGTCAAAGCTATCAGTCCAAAGTCACAATACTTGCTCAATACAAAGTACCGGTCCGATCACATCTGGAACATGATGAGCAATTCTTGCCTACTACCAGACAACGAGCCTTCAAAAAAGTGCAGCGAATTCTACGCAAAGCAACAAAAATGATCCAAGATCTACGGAACCTCAGCTATGAACAACGTCTTCAAAGGATGAACCTCATCTCGCTCGATAAGAGAATACACCCACGTCAACTAATCGAGACCTACAAATATGTTAACGGCTTCAACGTTGTTAGTCCAGAAAGACTCTTCGAAAGTTCGAGAGAAACAATAACACACCAGAAATGACTGTCGTAAACTTTAATGATTAATTGATTAATATGAGTTTATTAGTTAGGTTAAAGCTCGCTATCCACATGAGATATGATCTAAAGCAAGCGAAAAGAAAAAGGGACCTTTTACTGTAGACTGTAGCATTCTATGCACAGGTGTGTTTTCACATTGGATTCCCTTGCATAGATACAGCAAGTTGGAAGGAAAAGTAGAAAAGGCGTCAAAGAGATAGCAAAGAAGGTATAAAAATTGTAAAAAGCAAATTGAGCACGAAAGATAGAGGTCCCAAAATCCTACCTTTAACTAAGGTAGCCTAACAGGACTCCCCTGAGGTCATCACTCATAACATAAGATAGTCCGAACTAACCTAACTCTACTACCAATCCTATGACGCCTGAAGGGACAATCTCACAGCGACTTGTGTAATCATTATCATAAGGTGTCGCAAAAACGCATCTATAAATTAAACGTTCAACATTACGTGCTGAGTAAATATTACACAAGTTATTCTCAATGTTGATAACAAAAATATTTATATTTTTACTAGTTAGTTTATCGATATCCAATAAAAACTACGAGCTCAACGCGTGATAGCACTTTTTTGCGGCACTCTGCATTAGTTTATTAAGGGACACTGATATTTTCGACCGCAAGAGTAGCACAGAAATTGTTCCTCGTACTCAAATCCACGTTAACTGACGCACCAAGAGAGCAGAGGCATCACGAGCATTAAGCTGGCAGCGCTGCGTGAGTGCCTCGAGAAGTTCTGCTGTCACAAGTGGCACAGACGGCAACCGCTCCCTCAGCTCGGCGCCATCTACGCATTCGTTGGAGAAGGGGGGGTCGCCGGCACTGCTGTCGTATACACGCAGAGGTGGAAGGTTGAATTCCGGTATAAACCTATAATCCTGCACAATAAATGCAGTCTTCATTAACAGTTATGCGTGTATACGAGAATGAAGTAGTAAATTCTGAAATATTGCTGTGTAAAGTAGAAAATAACGACCGAATAAAAGTCGAATAAGTCATGAGAGACAGTCGTAGGCATTGAGAATAAAAAATAATTTTGAAGCATACTGTAAATATCTTCTTTAAGAAATCTCTAAGAAAGATCATGTAAGATTTGACTAGTGATTTAAACGGGAAGTTATGAGCGTTAATAAGACTACTGAAGCAACCTTAATAACTCAGTTCCTCAGGTATTAAACTCTTCGTTAATTGCTAAGTAATGTGCACAACTGACTTGTTCTTAGTGATGAAAGAAAGAAAAAAGAAAAATGTTTATATAAAATATTAACTTACTCTCAAGATCATGACAAAACAGTTTTGCAGTTCGGGTTGACACGAGTTTTTTCCACTGATTTTCTGATCATTTTTCTACATACACATCGAGACACATGTATACCTACACGAGTGTTACGGAGCACAAAGGGCGTATTTTCTATTGAACTGCATTGTTCCAGAACTCTCATCAACGCCTGCATCGCGTGACACACAGCCTTCCCTCCATCACGCATCACAACCACAACGCCTGCATCGCGTGACACAGCCTTCCCTCCATCACGCATCACAACCACAACGCCTGCATCGCGTGACACACAGCCTTCCCTCCATCACAAAGCTACAGAAAGTTCAAAACCAGCACCTGGAGACCTTCCTTGTCCCTCATAGAGGCGGTGGTGCCGGTGTCCTGGTCGAAGCTGCGCGTCTCGTTGACCACGACACCGCCGCCCTCCAAAACAGATGCCTGCCGACACAGCTCGAATTCGATTGCGTCTCTCTGAAACGAATCGCAATGTTTGGGATGTTGTGATTTGTTGAACGGTCTTGATACAGCAAGGAACAAGGGAGATCACTTTTGCCTCATAGAGTATGGAACCTGGAAAAATAGCAATGCTTCAAATAGCTTTTCAAATCTGTAGTAAACCTCACCATTAAAGAATGGCACTACAAAGCTGACAACTCTCATCATAAGCCACCATTGAATAAAAGCTTCAACACAGCCTCTGGCTGGCTATGACTGACGAAGGCGGAGGGTAAATAGAATTTTAACAGATCACAATACAGCGTGACGGCTGCATGTCATAAATCGGACATATTGTCCCGCCATTTAGGACACAAATATTATTTTTTATGACGCAGCCGTCACGCTGCACTTTCCCCTTCTCCTCCCAGATGTGACCCTGTAACCTTAAACAAGAACGAGGCAGCCAACCGGGCTGGCGCAGAGCTCGAGCGTCAGGCAGCCACAGCCTGCCAGGATACAGCTGTCATGCACTTACACGAGTATTCCGTAGGCTTAGGAATAGAAAATTTTAGTAAAAATTATTTCTATTTTTTGGTCAGCGCGTAAGTTTAGAAAAATTTGAAGATGCTTACCGCGTATCGCAATGCAACTTGACGGCTGCACGTCATAAAAATTAGCACAGAATATTGTGCATGAAAAATCCTGTACGTGACTCAAAGAAACTAAAAGGCAACAGGAAAAGCGATTAAAAACAGGCTTCTCACCAGTGATTTGAAGCTGTTGAGATTTTTTATCTCGGTGCGAGTGCCGAGCGGAGTTCCGGCCTTGTGGATGGACACGTTGGCGTCGACTCTCAGGGCTCCCTCTGCACGATTGAAAAATAAAAGCCTGCCACATTCTTTCACAGCAATTGGAGTGAGGGAGAATAGTGGCTTAACGCGCTATTGAAGCGTTATATGTACCATGGCATTGAAGCCAACTACCCATCAAAGAAGAGAGACAGACCTGCAATAAATCAACAGATGATCTTCACTGCTAACAGTAACACATGTGTCGCGAGTGAGTCGGAGTGACGTAACTGGCACCTCATGTTCAGACCCGCAAAGCTCGTTGGTATGATCATTACGCTTGAGATCGAACCCACAATGGATTTATTAATATCCATTTGCCCACACGTATTCTCCATTCATTCACTTTATTAGGACATACTCTCACAAACGAGCACATGAATCGAAGATTAATAGAATAACTAAACTATGAGTGTGCGTACGCATAATACGATTGATGCATCAGTTGAAACTACAAAATGGCCAATATGACTTTCACTTCGTAGCAAACTTCAGGAGTATTAAACTTGGGCTTCAAACCCCTGTTGGAGGTTGAATCAAAATGCACAAGCGATGCACGCTAAATTCGCAGCTTACAATTACATATATGTACAGCAGCACCCAAACCCATAAAGGCTCCCCCTAAAACATGTCACTGAAGGCTAGTCCTTTTTGCATTCCAATGGATGGTTTGACTAATATGTACATTTGGATATCTCTCTATTCAAGAAAACAATGTGTCTTATAAACATCCAGATAAGAAAAACTAAGGTTATGTCTTGCAGCATACTGATGCAGAAAACAATGGAAATGTCTCAATGGTATCCGGATATGGAGACCAGTGTAAGATCTTATCAGTATCAGCTAGCAAGCCCCATATATTGATAAAACTTTTCAGTTCTCCCACGCCCAGCATACATTCCAATGGTAGCACAGGAACAAAACAAAGATGCCCAAAGCCACTGCCTATTTTACTTTAGACATCTTGGAAGTTGTTGGGATATCCCGTGTTAGGCCCCCGTGGTGTGCCCCCTTTTTGAGAATATTGTACTCCATCTCCTTTTCTCGAGTGAAGTACTCCCTCTGGGTACCGAACAAGGGACCTCCTGACTAAAAGGTAAGCACGCTACCACATGTGCTACAGAGCCCACCGTTCATGTTGGCAGTGCAGACACCGAGGCGTCTGAGGACGTGGGTGAGGTGACGCACCAGCGCTGCCGCCTCAGCCCCGCCACTCAAGCACGGACTGAACACGAGCTCCATGAGGCCCACCCCCGCACGGTTCAGGTCCACCAGCACCCTGGAGGCACGGCCACAGTATTCAGGGATCATTCAATAAAATTCATGAACTTTTTCATGGGACGGATCGCTTTCAAGCTTGGTATGTTTATTGAATTCGATGAAAGAAATATATGTTGCTCCAAAAGTTTTTTTGATCTCTCGAAAAAAGGGATACGTATTATGAAAAATGTACTTTTTGCATTATTTTCAAAAAGTTTCACGTCACGCATTTCTTACCCTAGAACGATGGGATTGGTTTCATTGTACGTGTTTCAATGCAGAAAACAAATGGTGTTGACAACTTGATTGAAAATTTGGAAGAAATAAAAAAATAATTTCTTGACAATCAATAATTTTTTTTAGATTTTTTCACGTTTTTCCGATTTTCGCGTATAACTTTTCAAGTTTTAAAATGAAGGAAAAATTGTGCAACATTTTCAATTTACATTAACATTTCCCATCATATGAGGTATACTTTATTATTGTAAGTTGAAAACTCTAGGAGCAGAAACTTTTCAAAGGCCATAAGTTGTAGTTGTAGTAGTAGTGAAAGCAGCGCTTCAGAAACNACCTCTATTGCCTATGGCCTATCCTATGCCCCCTGAGGGGACAAAGGCCATAAACAAAATTTTAGAACAGAAGTAAATAAATGAAGGTTTTATTATTACGAAGTTCCATATCAATTACCTGCAAAAGATGCTTTCTATAAGTTAAACAATGAATTGGGAATGATACCCACCAAGTGCTGAGACTGTTGCACGGCACACGAGTCATGGAAGGAGGGAGTCTGAGACAGAGTCATAGACTGGGGTCCTCTGAGGCGAGCGTGAGCTCCCTCCTCATTCGTGCGCTCATGTGCAGTGCAGCAGTTATAACATACGACTAATAAACTATTCAAAATTTATTTTATAATTTAATTATAAAAATTAAATATAGATAATTATAAAATTATTTAATTATAATTTAATTATGCATCCTTCAAAAGTAAATAATACATAACTCTATAAAAATTATACTTCTTCCCTTTCATTGCCCATAACGTGGTCTTTTTTTGTAAGTAAAGTTTCCACATTTTGATGAAATAAAGTACATATCAATGAACATTTTGCAATCAAAAGAACATTTTCAAACATTTGAACAAAGCTTTACCAGACGATCCCCTTAACCCCTTAGAGCCTGAATTTATTTCTAGTAATAAATTAGCCTTTCCTTTCTTTGGTATTATGCATGTCTGAATAAAAAACGAGACATGGTAAACTGTAACAGGTGCCTTATGAATCACATAGGTTACCAGATGTTGAAAAGTGAATTCATGCCCTTTAAACGTAATGTTAAAGTAATAAAGTAATGTAAAAGATAAACTAATAGGTTACTTGAGAGTCGCACCAGGCAGTAAAGGGTCGAGGTATTTTAAAATATCAAAATATTTAGAAACTTGTCAGGTGTCTTTAAGCTGGGACAATCCTCAGCTTAGAAAACAATTATATAGCTCGAAGGTTGATGTTCTCCCACACTGGATGAAAGTGTGTTTTATGCTCAGTGTTTAAAAGAAATGAAAGATTCTCCAAACAGGTAGCTTTACATAGCTAGTATGAACATTGTGTGATCGGAGCTAAGTGACCATCAGAAAAGAAACGCAATCATTCAAGCATGGAAAACACGAGGACGAATGAGTATTGGTAAATAGGTTTTCAAAAAATGTTACCCAATACTGAGCCTTACTATCAATTAGCAAAATATAAACTCATCAATTAAATATTCAAACACATAACCCAATTTACATCACTGGATTTCACTATTAAACCACAAAACCTGAATGCTCTCTCAGAAGTGAAGCTCTAACAACCAGTCTTCCAATTTCATATTCATTTTTTATGTTTTGAGAAGGATTATACCAGCATAGAATCACGTAGCTACATAAAATTGCATAACAGATTTTTAGCAACTTTCAAAATATGGGTGATTTTTCATGCACAATTATGCTCATGCAAAAACAGATGTGATCATGAGAAAATGAGAAACCTAAACCGAAAAACAAGACAGTAGCCGGTCCTCACTTATTAAGTTTTGAAGAATAAATACTCTTGCCACTGTCCTCCTCCAGCTGGAGTTTGAGCAACTGGGCCTGCTGTATGTAGGGAGCAGCACCATCAGGAGGGAGCACCACAAAGGACAGCAGTCCATCTTCTGCCAGAGGCACTCGCTGTTGGGTGATCTGGTAGCCTGCCTGAGAAGGCCTGTAATTAGTGGCATACTGTTACCCAGTGTGACTTCTTTGCTCGAGCATTTATATTCGTGTACTATTTAGGCCGCAAAAATTACAACACGATCGTTGATTACCAATGGAGCTGCAAATGTTTTAGACCGAGAAGCTGAGGTACTGTTATGGTGCTTGTTCAAAAGCCAGATTCCTACAGTTCAGATTCAACACTGAGCAGGTTTACACAAAATCTCTTAAACTATATTCAGCTAATAGTAAAAAGTGGCATATGTATACATATACAGAGTGGGTACCCCTTATAAAAAATTGCTGCATGAAACTACTAATAGCAAAAAAATGAGGTTTAATTAAAATTGATGCAGGTCCTATTTTGTGTATCAGTGCTACCAACATTCTATGTTTTAAAACATTTACCTTACTTATCGCTTGTTCTTCAAAAACATGTCTGATGAAATTCTTCATGGAATTTTTGGTAGCCAGAGGTGGGCAGCGCTACTTTGAAATGTAGCGG